>ML777687.1:184110-212236 GCA_009831015.1 Picea engelmannii | reverse complement strand
GTTTTATTTCCTATGGCTTTTATCTTTTACCAGCTGCTTTTACCTCCTGGGCCTTTAGCCCCTTCTTCCCACAAGACAAGATGTAACCCTGAAAGGTCATCCTAATGGCCAGACTAGGGGAATGGGATGGATGAGCGGGGTATTAGATGTAAAAGTGATAAGATGGTGGGAGTGGACGATGGCTCTGCAAATCCCCCTTGGTGGCTAACCAAAACCCATGAATACCAGCTTGCTAAGTTACCCCATCAATCACCCCAAGAATGGTCAAGTGGATTAGTGTAAGATCCAAGCAGTCATCCGAAATGAAAGGAACCTAATGCATATATAAGAAGGTTATAACAATCAAATATGACACATACCATGATACCTCGGACCAATTAACTCATGGAGCAAGAGTCCTCTCTGATGCAATCCCAGGCCGGTGGTGATGGAAACTGCTACTGTTGACAGGACAAAATCTGACGAAGAAGAAGAGAGATGGGCCCTCCAGGGCCATGCTCAAGTCAATCCTGCTCTCGGTACTCCATGTCTAGGACCATGTGGGCCTCGAGATATGATCTCCTAGTTATCCCTAGATATCAAGGATAACAACAACTCAAGTGTATTTTTCTAGGAAAGAACTTTGCTTATCATTCCAAGACAAAACATATTGGTGTGCAGTGTCATTTTGTTAGAGACATGGTTGAACATAATAGTGTTGTTAGAGAAGGTTGATACCTTTAAGAATGTTGCAAACTCATTGACAAAGTTTATTAGTACCGAGAAGTTGTCTTGGTGTAGAGAATCAACGGGCATAACTTCCCTTAGGAGTTGATTATATGAATGAATTTTGTTCGACCCCATTTTTGCAAAGTATTCAACAAATGGAAGAATGTTGGACATATGTTGTATTCTTTGCAAGTGAACTTAGTCTCATCCCAACACAAAGTGAGTCTAAGGGGGCATGAGGGGCTATAAAGTCCCCAAAATAAAAATTTTGGTCCATTTTTGGTCCATTTTGTGCTTTTTCGAGGCCCAATGGTTTTTCAACCCATTGTAATCAAATTCTAGTCAAGGGATTAGGGTTGTATCTAATTTGAGTTAATAGATTATGGTTTTGGATATTGTAGATTACCTAAATATTGTATGGTGAATGTTGAAGTTAATAAAACAAAGAGAAGAGAGGTGCAACTCTAAGCTAGGTTAGTTTTCATGGCTAAGAGTTTCTAGGGTAAATCTAAGTGTAGTGTGTATACCATTGTTATTTTTTTTCCTTAAGAATCTATATGCATTGCTTCACTTGCAAAGGTTTAAAACTTACAAAAAGAACTCAATAAGAAGAGAAGCATTATCATAGAAATTAAGCCACTGGTAAAGCCAACATACCCAAAAAACTACCATCGTTAAAGTAATAGTGTTGTAGTGATGATTCTGTTGGTAAGGCTAGTGAAAAAACCACGAACAAGAAACTCTATAAAAGCATGGTGTAGAGAAAGCACATGTGAAAGGAAAGCTTCTTAGCCAACATGTGAATGGATGCTAAATCAAATCGAAAGCATGCATGATTGCATAACACAATGTAGAGGTCGTTGTGCATTCCTTTGTTTATGATGGATGTATTTTATCTCTAATTTAATATCTTTGTGTGCAACAGATGTGGATGCGTTTTTTATCTACGTTGCCATGCTCACCTCTGTTCTAAAAATTTGCACAGAGATAAGTAGTTTATAGCAAAGTTTTTTATTGGAGTTTTTGCATAGCACAATGAGTGGTAGCAAATTTTAAGCGTAGATAAACATTGTAGCAATAGGTAGATTGATGGAAATGCACATATATTTCATAACTTGGATTGCATCATTGAGAATGATCTTCCTAAACATTAAAATCCAGTCAAATTTTTAATTAATTGGAGACAACATTAAGAGGAATTTGGGAATCTTACAATCAGATAAGATGGGGGCTAGGGGTTGATGGTACTATTGCGTTTTTATTGGGTTAAGTGCTTAATTAAATGTCAAAGGTACTTTTGGAATAATAATAGATGCGTCAAAACACATTTGCATCGAAGCGCATCTGGTGTAGTGGTATCATAGTACCCTCCCACGGTACTGACCGGGGTTCGATTCCCCGGATGCGCATCTCTTGCTCTTTTATCTCGATTACTGTTCGTTGTTTTACAGAAAGAAATACTTAATTTTGACAAGAAAGTTTAGCTTCCAGACAGGTGGACGAAGGAAAATATGCACCTTATGTTATTATTGCCTATACTTGTTCGTGATTTGGGTGCTTTATTAGAGTATAAACTCAGTATATATTCATTTATAATAACAAATAAACAAATATTTGAAGATATAAATAAATATTTATTTACACATCTGTCTGGGTGGTGTAGTTGGTTATCACGTTAGTCTCACACACTAAAGGTCCCCAGTTCGAACTTGGGCTCAGACATAAACAAATAATTTACAACATTGTTTCGCTCTTGTTTGTGGGATAAGGGATTCCCTCCGCCCAATGATTTGACTGGTATACATACCCTACCCCCTCTGGATTTGAACTTGCGACCTTTTAAGATGTTCTTAACCATTAGACCCACTCATAATTAAAAGAATGTTTTTTTTCTTTGTATTAATGATTAAAAAATAATTAAATAAATTATTCAAATAATCTAATTTAAACCATACAAATTAATAAATTAATGTAGATTTGAAAACTAAAAAATATGGCTTCCTTGATGTTTCCTCCTTCCACAACATGCCTTCCTTGACTAACTTGCATGAGTGGTAATTATTGTAAATAATATTATACCTCACTAGGATGGGTGGCCTCATACCACTTGATGAATGAAACAATTCCAAAGTTGAAAATCTCTCTCCCCACCATAATCCTTCTAGGTAGAATTTGACTCACTTATTGTTCCCACTTAGATATCCAGCAATACTACGATTTCCTTCTAATAATTAATTGCTAATATATAGTGGTATTATCATAAATGTCTTAGTGATGTGAGGTGTCTTAGGGTATTATCTATATTCTCCCTTCCTTATTGATCCCCTCTCTATCATAAGATTTAGTTAGGTGTCTTCTTCCCAAGGTTACTCATCTCCCACATTTTCATGTCTCCATATGTTTTTTTTTTCTTTGTTCTTATCCCATGTATAGAAATGATTATCCTCTTTGTAGATAAATGATTATCCCCTTTTTCTCATTTGCCTTTTATTGTTGTTTTCCTTCAATAAGTTTTGAATCGGCTTTGAATTATTTTTGAGTAATTATCTCTTCTAGGGGACTTACCCTACTTGGTTTACAAAAGGTTCTTCTTCCCAACTAGTTTTAGAACCAATATTAGGCAACTTATTGACTACCTTATTAGCACTCTTAGACACATGTTTTAAGCCTATTGACCAATTATTATGGCGTCCTTCCAATCTCAACTAGCAAGAATACATGAAGTTGATTCATAACTTTGTCCTCTTTTATAGATATGAGTTTTAATGGGCGTACCTTCTCAATAATGAGTTTGGAATCCCCTTCATTTATCAGAGTTAGGATTTCCATTATAGTCTCCTTTCTTGATTCAGTGGTGATCTCTACCACATTGTTTTTAGTTTCCTTATATTCCAAGAAAATATAAAAAATGGATTAGTCTCTTATAAGTCTTCCATTGATACAAACTTGGTTTAGGTTACTCCTTGAACAAAGTAAAAAGTAAAGGGAAAGTTGACAATTTACATTCACATTAATATTGGTGTTCAATGAGGTTTCTTCTTAATTTTCATTATTTTTTTTCTTATATATATAGACAAAGTTGAAGAAACTTCTTCATTAACAATTTGGGGCCAAATGAAGGTTGTATTATATTCTTTTTAGTGTTACTAGTGTCATCAAGCCTTTTGTAAATGATATTTAATCCATATGTTTGATACCACTCGAGGTCTCCAAAGGTAGTTGGATATTCTTAGTGGGTTTTGTGACTCCCATCTCGAAAGTGACTAATGTCACGACCTTAATTAGTTCCAAGAACCAAAGTATCTCTCTAACAATCATGTTTGTTACAAAGGAACAATAATGAATATTACCACATCTTGGAGTGCCGTTCTTCACATATACATTCACATGCCCCCCTATTTCTTAAAGCTAAATCAACAAAGGATTTTGTTGTGAGACATTGGTCTCATCTTCATCTTCAAGATGTCTGGTATAAGATAAACCTTTTCAACAAGGTTGTATCACTTTCATTGCTATATGGATATGAAAGTTAGTGTGTTAGATTTTAACAAACAAAATGGCCATCTGTTGGGAGAGTCCTTATTTCCATATTCTCTAAACTCATTACATTGATCCAGTTTTATGAGAGAACGAAATGAAACACATAAATAAGACAAAAACACATAGATACAATAATTTACTCAATTTCTATTAAAGAAGGAAATATGCAGAGACTATAAAAGAAAATACATAGTGAAATGAACTCACTAGAATGGTGGTAGCTTATCTCTAAGAAGAGATGTGGTGGCTACACGCATTCGCAAGAAGATGTGTTTAAAATGAGGCTCAAAAGACCTTTTTAACATAAATCGTTAATGAGAAAACCCTAAACATCCAAAATCCTTGTTCGACAACACAGGTATTCCAACAGAGGACGAACACCTTCAGTAACCACTCACATAACTAGATCAAAGATCAACACACCGATGTTTTCACGTGGTAAAACCCCTACAGGGAAACATCCACGGCCCCAGCCAATGCGATCACTTGGAGCAGTTTATTAATGCAAAGAAAAAGATTACAGAGAGATTTTACAAAAGAGTTTCTCACAATCGATCATCGACAAATGACCCTCCATGCTCTTTAAATAGAGATCATGGACCAATCGGGTGTTAAGCCACAGATCAATGGCCGATAAGATCGAGGAGAGTATGAACCGTCAGATCACTCTATGTTGGGAACATATCGTGACCGTCATATTTCCTAACTACAAATGCATACTAATGCATACTAAAGAAACACACTAGAAAACACACTTTTACCTAACAACACAATAGACCAAGTAGATCTTACTAACTCCTAAGTGTCTAAATATCCTAACATCCCCCCTTAAGAACAACTTGGGATAGGATTGAAGGATTTAAAATAGTGACACAATAGGAGAAGGAAGGAGGCATTAGAGCCTATCCCCCCTTAATGACAACTTCCTGAACTCCTAAAATAGATCGAAGTTTGGAAAACTTTGCTTCTGTAAGAGACTTTGTAAAAATGTCTACAACTTGATATTCCGTAGGGCAAAACAACACTTCAATAACTTGATCATGAATGAGCTTTCTGATGAAGTGCATGTGTAGCTCGATTTGTTTTCTATGCTGATGTTGAACTGGGTATTTGGTGAGCTTGACGGTGCTCTGATACCATGTTCGACAATACAGGTATTCCAACAGAGGATGAACACCTTCAGTAACCACTCACATAACCAGATCAAAGATCAACACACTGATGTTTTCATGTGGTAAAACCCCTATGGGGAAACATCCACGACCCTAGTCAACGCGACCACTTGGAGCAGTTTATTAATGCAAAGAAAAAGATTATAGAGAGATTTTACAAGAGAGTTTCTCACAATCGATCATCGACAAATGACCCTCCATGCTCTTTAAATAGAGATCATGGACCAATCGGGTGTTAAGCCACAGATCAATAGCCATTAATATCGAAGAGAGTATGAACTGTCAGATCACTCTATGTCGGGAACATATCGTGACTGTCAGATTTCCTAACTACAAATGCAGATTTCCTAACTACAAATGCATACTAATGCATACTAAAGAAACACACTAGAAAACACACTTTTACCTAACGACACAATAGACCAAGTAGATCTTACTAACTCCTAAGTGTCTAAATATCCTAACAACCCTAACCCCAGAAGATGAAATACCAAAAGGTTTGTGGGCCTCGATGGGGGTAGTTGATACGTCAACTTTCTAAGGGCATAAATTTTGCATATGATCTCCATTTGGGGCACTCGATATATCGTCAGAAAGGTCTAGCCGATAAGTACACATTCCGTTCAGCCTAACATCCACTGTTTCCTACATGAGAGGTGCTTTCGTGCCAAAAAAACGTCATTTAGAGCCTCAAAACAACTCTGGAAGTTCAGAACCTGAAAAATCGTAGAAAAACTGCCAAGGTGTAAAACTGTGTTTTGAGCTAGTGGAATAGGTGGGTGGCCACTAATACCCACCTGGATCATTCCTCACCCCTTAGAAAATAATGGTTCCCATTATGTCAAGTTTCCATGGGAGATGGGGGAGCTTTTGTTGAATCTGAACCTTGGTGAGATGCTTTCCTTGCTGAAGAAGCTACCATGTTTATACTTGGCATTGGCTTGTTGAAGGATGTCATGAACCTATTGTTGGAGGGGTTGGATCCATTCAACCAATCTAGCTACATGATCTGCCTTGGTTTGAGTGTGGGAGGACTCCGTCAATGAAGATGCAACATGGAGAGCTATATCAATGGGGGCTAATGGTTGGAACCCCAAGCACACTTGAAAACGGTTGTGGCCAATAGAGATATGAAGGGATTTGTTATAGATTTTCTTGACTGGGCAGTGTTGAGGCACCCCCGTAGGTGAAGCAATAATATCTTTCTTCTCTTCTACAATCTTTTCGACCTACTTCTGTTGGATAGAAAGGTCTTGGACCGAGGTTGTAGTGGTTGTAGTGTCCTTATGTTCACCTTCTGACATGATTGCGAAGAGGCTAAACTTTGTGCTATTGGAGATTACTTTGCGGCACTGTTTTTCCAATACATTAGTCAGAACTACCTATGGTACCCTGTAGAGATGACCCCCCAAAGTAACAATGACACTACGGGGTCGAGACTCATAAACAACATGACACTTCCACATATATGGCTGGCCTAAAAGAATATGACATACTTCTAGTGGGAAAATATCAATAGTACCTCATCCTTTAAGGGATTGATGTCATAGGACATGGGACACTGTTGGCTAGCATAGAGATCTCATCCATGGCGAAGCCACCCAATGTTGTATGGTTGCGGGTGTGGTGTTGTTGGAGAATCCAACTACTTGACAACCTCTGCTAAGATTAGGTTATTTTGTCTTTCTCTATCAACAATGAAATGCAGTGGGGTCCCCTTCACCCACATCTGTGAATGAAAGAGGTGCCCCCCCTCCTTAGGATCCTCTAGTTCTTCTAGTTGGATTGTTGTGGTCACGATGGTAGTAGTGGGTTCTGCATCGGTGATCTATTTCCTTTTGTTTTTTCTGAATCAGATTCTGATTCAGGGTTCAACTCTTTTTCTTTGAGATCGACCACCAATGGTTGTTTCGAGCGACATTCATCAGTGTTGTGCCAATGGATTTTGTAGAAGTCGCACCACTTTTCAGTGTCCTTCTCCGTCTTCTTGTTACCCTTATTTTCCTGTGGCTTGGACTAGTTGTCTTGAGGTTGGTTTTTTTGTGAGTTAGGGATGCCTTTACCATACTTTGGTTGTTGCGGATTTGTAGATCATAAATCCCTCTTATTTCTCTACTTAAATTTATGCTTGATCTTGAAAGCATATCAATAAGCAGCTCCCAGTGACGAGATGTCTAGAAAATGCATTTTTGTTTGGATGTACATGTGTAGAACCCCACAGTATTTTAGAACTAGATGTTGCTTGGAGTCTTTGATACCCAACTTGGTGCGCAAGGTATGGAAGGTAGTTGTGAAATCCAACACTATTTAGTCCCTCTCTTGACGCAGCATGGTCCATCTCGTGTATTGGTCATCATAATCAAAAACATGGTAATATTGTTCCTTGATGACGTCCATAAAAGATTCCCAAGTGGTCTCAACCCCAAATATTCTAGACTCCTTTGTGGAGTTTTTCTCATAGTAAGTCTCCCACCAATCTTTGACACGGGGGATAGCCTTAAGGAGCGCAAAGGTGATCTTTTCCCTATTGGAAAAATTGTGGACAGAAAAATAACCTTCTAGTATATTTGACCACTTTTCCAAAGCATGTGCATCTATCTGACCTTCAAATATGAGAATGCATCCAAAGTGGCCACTTGATGAAAATGCATTTGTTGTTGTCGACAACCGTCGAAGGATTTGGAAAAAAATATCCATCATCTTGTTCCTCTATTGTGAGAGGGATTCCACAAGAAACCTTTATAGGATATTCTACTCCCTTGTATCTCTTTTCTTTCGCCATGGGAGGCTGATTGGGCTTGTGAGAGTGGTTGTTCTCAAGAGAAACTAGCTCGAGACCCAACTCTCTATACCTTGACCTCATCAGGGACATGCACTAAGAAATGACAAGGACCAGACTACTATGATACCATTGATCCAGATTTATGAGGGAATGAAATGAAACACATAAATAAGATAGAAACACAAAGATACATTAATACTCAATTTATACTAAAAAATGAAATATGCAAAGTGTTATAAAAATAAGATCACAGAGCAATACAATAAGACAAATGCGAAAATAAAACACAAAAGATACACAATACAATAGAGACACAGATATACGTGGTTCACCTAGTGTGGGCTACACCCACCAGAGAAATTGCCAGCTCCTTCCTTTTTATTATCCAACAAAATGAAGGGATACAACCTACAACACACCCCCTGTAACTTCCTCTTCTTTCTCTCACAATCTCCTCTCTCAAAATAAAATATTCACAATAATACACAACCACAATACAATTCCCTCATAAAAGAGGGTTTCCTTCTAGGGAAAAAAACCCTAACATAACTTTCCCTTGAATCTCCCTGCCCCGGGGGGGGGCTACAAAAATTGTCGTTCCCCCCCCCTAGACCCCCTTGGTGACAGTTGTGGGGAGGAAAGACCCCCCACACCCCCCATTAGGGAATGGGGTCCAAGCATGGCTGAAACACACCTTTGAATCAAGAAGATAATCAAGCTCCACAACCAACACCAAGACTGTAAAAGAAAATAAAGAGTGAAATGAACTTGCTAGAATGGTTGTAGCTTATCTCTGAGAAGATATGTGGTGGCTACGCACATTCATAAGAAAATGTGTTTTAAATGAGGCTCAAAATGAATTTTTAAAATAAAAAATTAATGAGAAAACCCTAAACATTAAAAAACCCTAACTCTAGGGGATGAAACACCAAAAAAGTTTGTGGGCCCTGATGGGGATAGTTGATATGTCAACTTCCTGAGGGCATAGATTTTTCATATGATCTCCATTTGTGACACTTGGTATACTGTAAAAAAGGTATAGTCGATAAGTACACATTTTGTTCAACCTAACATCCGTATTTATTTACATGCGAGGTGTTTCTGTGCCAAAAAAATGTCATTTAGAGCCTAAAAAAAGACCTTGAAAGTTTAGGACTAGAAAAACTATAGAAAAACTGCAAGGTGTAAAACTGTGTTTTGAGCTAGTGGAATAGGTGGGTGGCCACTAATATCCACTTGGATCATACATCTAAGAGATTAGTCCCTCGTGCTATTATTTTTGCACTATTTAAGGTGTACACTGTTATCAGTAAGGAATTATTTCACATTATTACCTTCCTACATTCATTTCACATTAATTGGTTGATTATACAGGTCTTGATAAGAATATGAATCATTTTATTTCACTTTAGTCTTCCATGCATCTAGCAAAGAAAATCTATTGATACTCTTGGTATGTGGAGGTTACATCTCTTCTAGACTCTTTTGGCCTAGATATTAATAATGTTCCATCATCTAATATCTCTATTATGTTAGCTAGAGTAGGGGAATGATGGGCAGGAACCCATCATTGCCAACCTAGAAAGTGCTATTGGTGGATGGTGGTTTCCTCAAAGGGTAGAGATGATGTGCATTATGGAAAAGATCCCCTTTCTGGACTAATTTAGTTTTGTTTATGGTTGGACTATGTTGGCTAGCTCGTTGAGGGATTTGATAAATATTTTGATTTGAATGATTATTGAGCCATTAACACAATTTCACTCAATATTAGGCTCTTTGGATTCCTAAATTCTAGGTGCTACTAACTTTTGGCAATTGCTTGTACAACCCACTTTTTCCAACACAGAATATTACAATTAATCAAATACATCTTACAACTCATGGAGACTACCATTTGGCAAAGATGTTACAATTAAGGGGTATCTATTTTTCCAAAATTTCCCATGTTTTTCATTAGACCCAATGACATGAAATGGTGGCTCACTTACGTGGGAGAGATGGTCCATGAAGGGAAAACATGTATCTAGGGGGATTTGAACCTTGGTGGATGGAATTATAATAGCCATGTTTTACCAACCAATAAAGTGCCCCTTTGTTGAGGTATGATACATATTTTTCATTATCTTTTTTTTTTCTTAAAATTAACAATTATGATGAATTAATATAAAAGGTCATGGCTTTACCCATACTACAAAGAAAAAAAGGAGTTTACAACAACGAGAGAGAGAGAGAGAGAGAGAGAGAGAGAGAGAGAGAGAGAGAGAGAGAGAGAGAGTATTTATTTCTTACTTACGTTCATGCATTCTTTTCAAGGCTGACGAATGTGTTTCTTAACAAATTGGTTACACATAAATATGCAAAAAATAAGTAGTAATGATTGCATGCTTTATTATACTTCTCACTTCTTGTGATTGGAGGAGCTCCCAAAGATTCTAAAATATAGTTTTTCTTTGTTGATGTTTCCTCGAGAGTTTGGACATCATAAAATTTTATTTATGGGCATGACTTAAATATTGGGGTTTCTTCCAAAGTGATTAGAATATCCCCATCTTCTTTCTCCAGTTTGGGTTGTTCCACCTCTTTCAAATCCTCTAATTTTGAGAAGGACTACTCATTTTATGATACACCGTCCTCCTTTGTGCTCATTGCAAAGGAGGGGTTGGTTTCAAAGTTGAGCTTCTCCTTTGAACTTGTGTTTATAGATTGTGGGTCCCCTCTTGGTCAACTAGGTTCTCCAACACTGTCTTTTCGACCACATCCTTATCCTCCCATACCACCTCGACCAAAGGGAGGGGAGGTGATTTTATTTATTCATTGTAGAGTGAATTTAGAGGAGAAAAACTATTTCTTCTTGGCACTGACTTGGATATGGGGGTAGCTAAAGGTTGTTTCTTCATTCTATTAGAGGGATTTGGCATTGTTTGGAATTCCTCTTCTTTCTTCATAGGTGTTGAGGGATTATTTTTTGAGTAATTATTACTAAAATGGCCATGCTCATGGTAGTCATTACACTTGAAATGCAATTCTTAAAATTATAGTGATTGAACATGAGCCCAATGATTTAAAATGGATACGAACAAAACATGAATCATTGTAGAATTCAATACCTAGGTTCATGTTGACATTTAATGAAGTTATACAAATAAACAAAGAAAATGAAAATGCAAATTCTAAAAAAAATGAAAGAAAATGAAAACAAATAAATAAATGTAAAAGAAAACCGAAATAGAGAAACAAAGAGGAATGGGAATGAAAGGTCAATCTCTTGGCCTTCCCATTACCTCCATATCTCCTATATCTTCTTGTAACTTGACTCACAAAGGGTCTTTTTGAATAGGAGGAGAGAATGAAAAGCAAGAGGAGCTATGTAAATCGTTGAATGGCCATAGAGCAATGAGTTGTATTGTAAATGGAGATCGTCAAATAGAGATTGAGAAACCATTCGAATGTTGGTTTTCTCTTATGGGTTTCTAGGGTAAAAAATATCTGTCTATGGTGTGTTTAGAGTCTATGTGATTGATAAATTTCTATGTGGATGTTTTTGTTTGAAAAATGGCTAAGTTCTAATGCTTGCTTCAATGCTCAGATAGTGTGAGGATTTCCATTAAAATTACTCCTACAATGTTGCCAAATTGAATCACCAGCTTCAATTAATTGTGTTGAATGTTATACAAAATGTTAGGGTCCTATAATTATAGGAGATCTGATGATTCATATATCATTTGTGGGTCTCATGATGAAGTTCCCAACTTGCTGGTCTCTCAGTTTTTTTCCATTTCCCCCTTCATCTAGTTCGCCCGATCCTCCATCACCCTACTACATCCTTCATCCACCGCTGCGCCACTCACTCCCTTGCCCATTTGTCCCATTGAGTGCGTCTCACCCATCACTCGTCCCTACCCGAATAAACCAACTTAGGATAATAACAAAATGATTAGATTAATTAATAATATTAGTAACAAGTTTAGTATAGTTAGGTTTATGTTGGAATTGTTAATAATTAATTAATCAAATTAATTAATTAATTAATGATTAATAATTGAGTTAGTTGTTAATAATTAGGTTAGTTTGTTAAAATAAACATTAACCAAAAAATAAAAATCAAATCATATATATTAAAACATATAAAATAATAAATAAAAATACATATAAATTAAAAAGAATTAAAATGAAACATAATTAAAATATAATAAACTAAAAACATAAAACAGTTAAAAAATAAAACACATAATTTAAATAAAACATTAAAACAAAATAAAAATAAAAAGCAAAAAACAAAAAGGAAAACACAAATAAAAATATTAAAACAAAAATAAAAAATAAAAAACAATCATATCCTAAGTTTTATACCCACTCCCCCATACATATCAGACCCCCCCCCCCCCCCCNGCCCCCCCCCCCCCCCTCACGTCCCATCAGCTCATGGGGTCCGATAAGTTGTTTCCAAAAACCACCCATGGACACTTGGTGGCTCCACATGCCAGCGGACCCCCCCCAAAACTGCTTACCACCTCAGGGGTTTGGAATTACCACTTTTGCCCAAAAGAAACCGCTTTTCCCAAATTTCGTCCATTTTTGCCTATTCATCATGTCATTTTCCAAAGGAGATTTTGGGCAAACGAAGATGAATTTTAAAAACCCGATTTTTTTTTTTGTTCAGCACGGGCCAAAGAACAAAAATCTCTCCCAGTTTTTGCACATGTGCCATGAGAAGGGAGAATCAAAGCCATCTTTGAGCCCCATTTTTCCATTTTTTCATTTTTTTGTTACAGTCCTAATTTTGCGGGAGCTGTTTCGGCGATCGGGAGGCGAATTTGGAGAAACCAAAGGAGGGTTTTTTCCAGAACATGCCCATCTACAATAAACTCCTTCATTTTTTCCCCAGGTGTCATCATTAAAGAGAAACAAATGTCTGTTTGGACCCCTTTTTTTTTCAGAAATTCGTCCCGTCTTTCATGGCGGACAGATCCAGATTTTTGGGGATTTCTTGCTATTTTTGGCCAAGGTGGTTGAATTCGACCTCGAGAACCTAAGGAGAGTCTTGTTTATATATTGTATGGAATCAAATGTGCAGAGGGGGATCAGTCATGGACCATTTTTAATCTTGTATCAGAGCTCACAGAGCTTTCTGCATTTTCATCAATTCAATAATATAGTCACAACGATTACATGATTCTTGTGTCGAATCTATTGGTGAAGTGCTCTTCCTGTAAATTGTTTCCTCTGTTTCCATATGTTTTCTTTCCTTATTATCTGGCAGAAGTTTATGAGCAGATTTGTTGAAATATACACTCTGTTTCTAGCTGCGGATAATATTAATGTTTTCTTCTGATATTCAGTGGCATAATTCTTCATTGCTCTGTTGCTAAATTGATCATTTCTTTTTCCTTCTCTTTCATTTCATATGATTTTACCAGATCCATTAATTTGCCTACCTTTCCCTATAAGGTTGTCTGTAGAACTTGTTTTTGATTGAACTTCAGGTAGTGACTCCATAGCCCATGGTCTCTCTTCTCTGCCCCTACCCAATTCTTAAAAACAAATCCTATTCTGCATAACTAGCCTAATATCCTTTTTCAAAAAAAAATATATCGAACAGAGAGATCCCTCTCTGAGTCTTGGAGGGATAGATCCAAGACTTAAATTGGTTTTGATGTTACCTCTATGACTGCCCCCACAACCTTGGGCAAAATTACAGAGTGATAACAAAATGGCGACCATACTGGGGAACTTTCTCCAGTAGTGCACTTCAAGTTCCAGATCTGATCACTGATGGTGGACAATGAGTAGACACAAGAAGGCTGCGATCATTCACTTGGTGACTCCAATCTCTAGATCAATTTATATTCAAAGAATCCACTGGAGGAATAACCTAAAGCATGGCCAAGCATCCTAGAAAGACCAGATACTCAAGCTCAAATTACATTCAAGACATCTTTGGTTTTATCTGCAATTATGTTTTGTCTTATTCTAAGATTGATCAAAAGTATATTGCTGAAGATTACATTGACCACCTGTTGATTGATGAGCCTCAAGAGATCAGATCCCCAATTGTAGATTATGTACATACTCATACACCTGTGCACATCCCAGATGGACCTGTAGAAGTCCTAGTGAGACATAAGACTCCTGCTTTATCTCCTACTCTTGCTAAAGCTCTGGATGGTTGTAAGCCTCTTGATTCACCTCCCGTACCTACCAAAATCACAAACAGATACAAGCCCCTAGATTTTCCTCCTATCCTCCATAACTTCCTTGCAAATTACACCAATAATTTGCCCAGGTTTGATGGAGAGAATGCCAATATTACTGCTGAAAAACACATCCAGAGCTTTGAATATTTCCTTGAACTTTATGAGGTTGAAGCTGACGATGTATATATAAGGATGTTTGCCCTGTCTTTGCAAGGTAAAGTTAAGAACTAGTTTAAAAATCTCCCAGCTGCAAGCATTAACAATTTCCATCAGTTTGTGCAAGATTTCCTAGATTGATGGGTGATCATGAGGAATGTCTTTCTCATCCTAGAAGAGTATGACCATTTGAAAAGACAACCAGGGGAAACAGTACAACAATTTTCAACAAGATTCAATAAGGTATATCATGCAATGCCTGCTGATATAAGACCACCCCCAAGATCAACTCACTTGCATTACCCAGATGCCTTCGATCCTGAGATGGCATTCCAATTAAGAGAAAGGAACACTACAAATCTCGAAGAAATGCAGAACATTGCAGTTGATGTGGAGGCCAACTTGCTGATCCAAAGGTCAAAGGTAAAGAATAAAGAAAAGGAGCAACTTAAATCTTCAAAAGCTAAACTGGACATTTTGGCCAGCACCATGGAAGAGATGATGCAGAAGATTAGCATAAGAGAAAAACTTGATGTTCAAAGACATCACGTTCCATTGATTTCAGAGAAAGAAAAGGTCACCGTTCCCAAACATTTTGCAGCTCACCCTTGGTACAATGGGTTGGATAATGATTCTTTCATGTACTCAATTCACGACGTAGTCAAAGACGAAGCTCCATCTCAACTTGCAGAGGAACAACCAACTGATATGATGTGCATGTTTGATGACATTCCTTACTTGGATAATCTACCCAAGTGTGATCAGTATGATGATGATCATGAGGATGAAATAGAGGTGGATTGTTCAAAGAAATCAACCACATATGATTGGGAGGAAGAAGATCATTTGAAATCCCAGCAGGACAATCAATTTGTACATGGAAATTATGACAACAATGATCAAAGTGCAGAAAATCTCAGAGTAAGTGGAAACACTTTGCCCTTATGTTTCTCATCTTTTCAATTTATGAAAAGAAACTCTAGACTAGTTGTAAATAGTGAAGACATAAAATTCTCTGATCAATCAGTTGAAGATGCCATTGTTGATATGGAGGCTTTTCTAAACCCAGAATTGCAGCCCTTGACCTACTTTGATTTTCAAATTCCAGATGAAAGCTTAAAGCCTGAGACAAATTATGACTTAATAAAAAATAACTCTGTACCATTATGCTTTAATTCATTTTAGTTTTTGAAAAAGAATCTTGAGTATATGCTAAAGGATAAACACACAGAAAATCAAGAAGTTTCAGTGGAACCAATGCAACAGTCATTTCAATTTCTACAGGATCCAATATCTGATGTGTTGGATGACTGGTGTTGTCAAAGTCATTTTCCATCATCCAACTATGGGATAATTTTTTTTTATGATATTGACATGATCAGGCAGTCAGTTACATGGGTGTGTTTAGCAGAAGCGTCATTTCAGAACCCATCAGAAAATTTGCGGCCATGTCTGGAAGTGCATGAGGATGCAAAAAACATAACTACAACATCAAATCATGAAGTTGAGTTGGTTAAATTTGAATATCCAGTAATAGGTCAAGTTTATCTTGATCCAGTGGCTATTTGTATGGAGAAATTGTTCATCATAGGGCCACAATGCATTCCCAATATTTCTGTTATGTGTCGTGTTTATCAATCCCCTTGTGATGAGGATCAGGATGGAAAGAATTTCATGATGCCTATGCAAGTTCTATTTCTGATATTGTTGGAAAACATTGAAAAAATAGAGCTAGTAGAGTAGTTGCTTGACTGGTTGCACTAGCATTATTGTATCATTTAGAACGAAAAAATTATCAGTAGCATATGGTAGGTAGGAGAATGTGAATAAGCTCATCATTTCGAGCATCTCTTTTTCAACAGTGTTCATTTTAATTTGGTTTCAGTTGCAAGATCAAAACATGTATAGGTTGCAAAATAAGATTTTGGGATCATCCCAATGGATAAAGAATTGGTCTGCATGTTCAGAGTCCAGTGGTTCTTGACACCTCCTGAAAGAGCTGCCATCCCCAGGTGGAGCTTATGTTAGGGTCCTATAATTATAGGAGATCTGATGATTCAGATATCATTTGTGAGTCTCATGATAAAGTTCCTGACTTGTCGGTCTCTCGGTTTTTTTCCATTTCCCCCTTCATCCAGTTCGCCCAATCCTCCATCACCCTGCTGCATCCTTCATCCACCGCTGCGCCACTCACTCCCTTGCCCATTTGTCCCATTGAGTGCGTCTCACCCATCACTCATCCCTGCCCAAATAAACCAACTTAGGATAATAAACAAATGATTAGATTAATTAATAATATTAGTAACAAGTTTAGTATAGTTAGGTTTATGTTAGAATTGTTAATAATTAATTAATCATTAATTAATTAATTAATGATTAATAATTGAGTTAGTTGTTAATAATTAGGTTAGTTTGTTAAAATAAACATTAACCAAAAAATAAAAATCAAATCATATATATTAAAACATATAAAATAATAAATCAAAATACATATACATTAAAAAGAATTAAAATGAAACATTAATTAAAATATAATAAACTAAAAACACAAAACAATTAAAAAACAAAACACACAATTTAAATAAAACATTAAAAAAAAATAAAAAGAAAAAGAAAAAATCGAAAAGGAAAACACAAATAAAAATATTAAAACAAAAATAAAAAATAAAAAATAAAAAACAATCCTATCCTAAGTTTTATACCCACTCCCCTATACATAGTGGACCCCCCCTCACGTCCCATCAACTCATGGGGTTCGATAAGTTGTTTCCAAAAACCACCCATGGACACTTGGCGGCTCCACATGCCAGCGGACCCCCCCCAAAAAAAAAAAACCTCTTACCACTTCGGGGGGTCCGTAATTACCACTTTTGCCCAAAAAAATCGCTTTTCCCAAATGTCGTCCATTTTTGCCTGTTTAGCATGTCATTTTCCAAAGGAAATTTTGGGAAAAGGGAGATGAATTTTAAAAAACCAAAAGGGGTTTTTGTTTAGAACAGGACAAAGAACAAAAACCTCTCCCATTTTTTTCACAGGTTCCATGAGTAGGGACAATCAAAGCCATGTTCGAGCCCCATTTTTCCAGTTTTTCATTTTTCTGTTACAGTCCTGATTTTGCGGGAGCTGTTTCGGCGATCGGGAGGCAAATTTGGCGAAACCAAAGGCAGTTTTGTCCATAACATGCCCATATACAATAAAATCCTTCAGTTTTTTCCCAGGTGTCAGCATTAAAGAGAAACAAATGTTTGTTTGGACCCCTTTTTTGCAGAAATTCCTCCCGTCTTTCATGGTGGACAGTTCCGGATTTTTGGGGATTTCTTGCTATTTTTGGCCAAGGTGGTTGAATTCGACCTCGGGAACCTGAGGAGAGTCTTGTTTATATATTGTATGGAATCAAATGTGTAGAGGGGGAATCCGTCAGGGACCATTTTTAATCTTGTACCAGAGCCCACAGAGCTTTCTGCATTTTCATCAATTCAATAATACTGTCGTAGCAATTACATGATTCTTGTGTCAAATCTGTTGGTGAAGTGCTCCTCCTGTAAATTGTTTTCTCCGTTTCCATATGTTTTCTTTCCTTATTATCTGACATAGGTTTATGAGAAGATTTGTTGAAAGATACACTCTGTTTCTAGCCGCGGATAATATTAATGTTTTCTTTTGATATTCAGTGGCATAATTGTTCATTGCTCTATTGCTAAATTGATCATTTCTTTTTCCTCCTCTTTCATTTCATTTGATTTTACCAGATCCAGTAATTTGCCTACCTTGCCCTGTAAGGCTGTCTGTAGAACTTGTTTTTTATTGAACTTCAGACAATGACTCCACAGCCCATGGTCTCTCTTCTCTGCCCCTACCCAATTCTTAAAAACAAATCCTATTCTGCATAACTAGCCTAATATCCTTTTTTCAAACAAATCTATATCAAACAGAGAGATCCCTCTCTGAGTCTTGGAGGGCTAGATCCAAGACTCGAAGTGGTTTTGATGTTACCTCTGTGACTGCCCCCACAGCCTTGGGAAAAATTACAGAGTGATAACACAAAGCAAGCCCAAAACCATCATAGAATGGGTTTTCCACTGTAAATTAACATAATATACTATATATTTCATCCTTTTCAATGTTTTCCCATAACTTGATTCCATAGCGAATTAGTTGCTGGATGGAATTAAATTTAATATCACTTTGCTAAGTCGTAGTAAGAAATGTCATTGAAATGGTGTGGGTTTTGAGGTGTGAACCACAAGATGTCAATTTTCAGATGCAACTCTATGTGACTAAGTTTTAGATCTAAGAAATTGGTTCCTAGTGAACCAACAATAAATCCCTAGTTGTTATCATTGAACAATTCTACACTGAAAATTATTGACTGAAAATATATGCAGCGGAAACACAAAAGATTAGAGATGAATCATCACACATATGAAACACAATTTCAGTTTTGTAATCTTGTTATCATAAGAAATCCTAAGGGAAAATCCATCCCTCCCAGCCAATACAATATCACCAAAATTTGAGGACAACCTTGTCCTCCAAATTCACCAAAATTGAGACCAATCTTGTCCTCCAAAGTCACCAAAACTGAGAACAACCTTGTTCTCCAATAACCATACAAATAGAAAAACCAAACCTCAAAAAATATCCTAGAAATATTCTTTGCCCACAAATATGTTACAGACCATGTGCACAACCTGTTGAGGTCACCTGTTGTCGTCCTGTATGGACCTTCCCTTGCCCATAATATCTTATATGAATGTCTGCGACTATTCCTACAATAACCCACATACGTACATGAATGTTCCCACTACAATCTGCATACATGTGAAAAACCGTACAAAAAATTCATATGAGTCATTCCAGTTTGTATAATATCTTCCTTATAAGGTTGTCTCTCTCTCTCACATGTGAGGTGTGCCTTTCCATGCCAAGAACAAAAAATAGAGAGTCCTCAACCTTAGGCCATATTTTTCCCCCTAGCATTTTTTTCCCTTTGTTGAAATCACCAAGCCTCCTACCACAAGTGCAGACTCACTTATGCTATCTCCATTATGCACATTGATGATCTGGTGTCATGATGTCATTTTTCCCTTATATAATAGTCCAATGAGTAAGTTTAGGAGCCCTTCCTAAACTCAACAATTAATTATAATATTTTAATCCTCTTTGTGGGTGTGGCATCCCCACACAAACCCACAAAGCTAATCAAATTTCCCATGAGGTTCTAGTTGTTGATACTGAGAGGGGGGTGAATCAGTATCAAGTACAATTTAAAAACCTTTTCAACTTATACTTAAAGCATTCAATTATATTCAATGAGAAATGAACAATAGTATAAGAATTACACCAATACACCACAATACACCATGCACAATATATGAGAAATAATCAATAGTTATTGTTTAAGGGAAGTAATGACTTCCAAAGGTAGCTACATCTTCCGAATATAAAGGGAGGGATAAACCTCCAAGAGGAAGATACAATCCTCCAATATCAAGAGAGGGTTGTGTTAGAATGTGCT
The DNA here is from genome assembly GCA_009831015.1 of Picea engelmannii. Taxonomy (NCBI): domain Eukaryota; kingdom Viridiplantae; phylum Streptophyta; class Pinopsida; order Pinales; family Pinaceae; genus Picea; species Picea engelmannii. The sequence goes on along the minus strand of ML777687.1, from coordinate 192,166 downwards.
CATTTTACCATAGACAATATCACTATTGTCACCCAACCATAGGCCGAAGCCACCCTCTGAGCATGTTAACCTTGACAAAGAATCATTCTGGAAGAAAAACCTAGGCTAGATAGCCAAACAAAGGGAAGCACACCCTTCTCCAAGGATAGCGCATAAAACAATAGCTGATCAGATAGTCCAAACCATAACCAAGAGATAGTCCAAGCCAAAACTGAAAGCTGCTAGCTGCAGCAGCTGCAATGGCAGCTCTCCTCCAGACTTGCGCACAAACTGGCCAATTGCAGTGCACACAAGTGTTGCTTCTACAATTATGAGAATGCCTGCTAGAATGAAGACTAGCCTCCTGTATTTATACTAAATCTGGCAGACTGCCTGGGCCGACTTCTTATTCTGGGTACTAATTCTTTAGTATATATTATTTCCTTTAGCCAAATTATTCTCTTGGAGACTAATAACCTAATACAAGTCATTCCCTTGAGCTGACTTGTCTTCTAGGGTTATTAACCAATCAATTAGGGTTTCTTCTTGCTTCTCGAAATATTCTATTCTCGTCAGGTTTACACATGGAGGTAAATAACTCCCACAACTACCATAATATCAACACTCCCTCCTATCTAGGGAGGTATTTGAAGGTAATGGTCTTGAGCACAAACATACCATTTACCCGGTAGCATCAACATAGTCGTATAGACTATCTCATGACTAGATCATGAGCACCATCATCACTATCAGTGTCATTAGCTGCATCATCTATCGAAACCATACTCCATCTGAGTAATTAGACATGATGTTGGATAAGTCACTCACACCACAGAGTGACACAAGATCCATTCTTCTAATATGGACATATGTCCTAGAAGAATAAATGTTCTGAACCATTTTCCGTCTGGGAAATCTCTGTCCTTTGATCATCTATCTAGCTGATAATCCTTTCCAACACTGCTGATAGTATTCAAGGAAATAGGAACAATATCATTCAATTGAACACAACTATGTCTATCCATAGTAGTACACAACTACAATCCAGTGGTACACTACCACACCAAGTAGCACACATATACTTGATCCGTGACGTATAGTCACAATCAGTGGAACACATCCACCATAGTAGCATACATCTACTGTCTATAGACATACAGTCTCCATAACAATCATCTGATATCAACCTACACATAAAACATTGTTATGATATAAACTGAATCATCTGGGGCATTCTTCCATTCACATCTGTGAGATCTTGGAAGATCATCTGCCCTCAGAAGGTAAAAGATCAATGACGACCTATCTAGACTATTCTTCTCAAGCAAGGAAGAATAACTGTCCCGATTTCTGAGCCTGGACCATTCCCCACCCTGGGCCATTCCTCCGACACTAAACAAATTACAACTTGGAGAGAATGAATATGCCCTAGGGAATGACTATACAAACCATTTCCAAAGGAAATGACTGTCTTGCACCAACCTCCAAAATGGACCATTCTTCGAAACTGCTCACAACTGTGAGCTTCGAAAGAATGATTGTTTGGCGAGGTGGACCAGTCTTCTTGAGTAACCCTCAAGAAGAGAGACTGTACTAGAACATTACCCATGTTAACCACAATGAGAAATCACTGTCTATGGTACATCAACAATCCATCGAACCATTTCCATTCTGAAAATGACCATTCGATCTGGACCATTTTATGAACTGGAAAATGTTTGTCCGTCAGAAATCTCAAACCACTTTCCGAACTAGAAAGGAACTGCTCATCCTGGACCATTTTTTGAACTGGAAAATGACTATCCATAAATCAATAACACATCAGTGCTCCCTCCCAACCTAGGAGTCATATCTTCCTTTTTCAATAAGGAAGTCTTCTCCATGAGCTCCAGCTTGAGTACACAAACTCTTTTATCTTGGACAAAGGCTTTACCAAAATGTCTGCTTATCTGCTCATCTATGGAGATATATATTTGAGAACCAGTTTCTCTTTTCTGGACTTCATCACATAGAGTGTAAGGCTTGATCTCAATGTACTTAGGTCTTTCTAGAACATTGGTATTCTCTGAAGGCTTCATATAGCTTTGATCAATCATTGTTGGATTCATCTTTTGTTTCTTGCTAGCTCATGACATCGTGGCAAGGGTCAAACTGGAACACATCCAAGTGGTACTTCTTCTGCCATCATGAGGGTTTGTCATGGATTAGCAATCCATCATCCCTAGCTTTTGAGTAACCATTTTGATACAATATCTCTGTTATAGAAAGTTTTTCACCACGCTTCTATTTTTCATTGGAGGCTCTCTACCAAGTTGTCTTCTTCCATCTGCATACAATAGTCTCCTTCTGGTATACCTCAAAACCTTGATATTTCTATACACTTCTTTGTTTGATTACTCTTTTGAGGAGAGAAGAGGTATGTCTGGTTTACTGGAACGAACAATCATCATAGTCTTCTCCCTCCATCTACGATAACCTCTAGTTCTAGATCTCACAATGCTTTCATTCATAAGTTTTCCATACAATGTTCTACATCAGAACTTTCAGTTCCTCTGCTTGATTGCTTTTAGTGAGATCATGTCAGGCTGGTAGTCTTGTGATTCTTGATACATTGACTGGTTGTTCCGTCTTTTCTTTCTCTCTTGGAATATTCATGTTCTTCCTCATGTTTCTCTTTAGCTCTTGAGTTCATGGAGTTTTCTATAGATTTCATACCTTGAAGATTCCGCCTTCTTCCTTTCATCATAGGATCATGGATGTGGATGGAAAACCAGGGATACTTTGAGGCTTATTTTCGAAGAAGACTTCTTCTAAAGTCAAACTGAACATGTACTTCTTTTCATGGCTTCTATCATGGATATATACTTCATCATCTTCAATGGATCATAGGATTATCTCCCTCCTAATACTTGCTTCATGCATGAGTGCATGTTTTTCTTTTGGGAGTATATAATAAACTTCCTCCATCTAACATAATCCACGCTTTCGTCTGCATCCTTATTGTCTTCTGCAAGGCGTCATAAGTCTTTCTCTAATTTCCTCTTGATTGATGACTTCTTTCTATCTTTACTTATTCTAGGTTCTTCAAGATTGATTCTGATCTCGGCTTATTTCACAATTGTTACTTATGTAATAACTTCCACATGAATTTTTAGATGTACATCATCCTTTCATGTGTATTGTCTGACTTGTAGTCATAATGATAGAAATCCTTATCTTGTTGTTCTTCCATAGGTATAGTTTTTATTTGAACATGTTATCTTCTAAGAAATGGACATGCAAGATATGTACAGAAGATATGGTATATACAAGAACTATGAAGAGTATTGTTACCTTGTATTAGAAGAAGAAGTTTGTTTTGTCTTGCTTTGATTTCTTTGAGGCTTCCCTTTCTTTGGAAACTGATGCTTCGTGTGTTTCCTTCCTTTTCTTTAACTCATGACAATGATTCTTGTAGTGACCATACTTTCGACAATTGAAGAATTGTATTCTTGAAAATACTTTCTCTTGATTTGATTTCTTTATGGAGCCAAACTTCTTTTTATTCTTGAAATTCTTGAACTTTGCTATGAAGGCTTGATCATCATATTTCTTTTGAGGTCTCTTTTGCACTGATCCTTGATTATTCTTGTGCATAGAAAGTCCAAAGTTCTTCAAATGTAGGATACTCCTTCCTTGTGTTCATGCTTGCGGCAAATGCATCCCATGTCTTGGGAAGACCATTGAGCACTATATTTACCAGTTCCTTCTCTAAGATTATCTCTTCAATATCTTGTAGTTGATCTCTTAACTGAGAGATCCTCACAAAGTATGATGTTATGGTTTCATCATCATTCATCTTCATGTCACAGAGCTCATTCTTCAAACTCATTACTTGTCCAATGTTTCTGACTGAGAAGAGGTTTGTTAGGGCATCATACATCTTCGTCGATGAGTCAAGATGGGAGATGTAGGGTATCAAGTGGTCTTTTATATATTTCACTATGATACTCATGGCATTGATGTCATTGTCTCTGAAATTCTCCATAACTGCAACATTCTGTGGTTCCTTCTCTTTTCCTTCTTCAAACTCTGGTTCTATGATCTTTCCTTTCACGATATCCAACACTTTATTCTTGGCAAGGATGAGGTCAATCCTTGTCTTCCATGCTTTGAAGTTAGAAGCCCCATCTAACTTGTTTTCTGACTTCATAGAGTAGGTCATGGTTGCCTTGACTTGGTCAACCCTAGATTTGATCAAAAACTCAAACTTGACATCTTGGCTTGTTGAGAGTACCAGGAGGTGCGCTAGGCTAGGGCACACTAGTCTATCAAGAAATTAGGTCAATCCATTCACTTAAGGTGCCTCAATGATAGGGTTAGGGTTTCTGCAACTGTACCTTCTAGTAACCCTAGCGACAATGATTTAGTAATTTCTCCTACTAGAAACCCGAGCGAAAGTTCTTCAACGAGCTTAGTATCCTTATGGCTATTCTCCCTTCCAGTGGTTAGACCGAATGAAGGAGGTGTGGGCCCATAACCTGTTAGAATGTGCTCATTTTTACCATAGATAATATTACTATTGTCACCCAACCATAGGCCCAAGCCACCCTTTGAGCACCTTAACCTTGACAGAGAATCATTCCGGAACCAAAACCTAGGCTAGATATCCAAACAAAGGGTAGCACACCCTTCTCCAAGGATCGCGCATCAAACAAGAGTTGATCAGATAGTCCAAACCATAACCAAGAGATAGTCTAATCCAAAACCGAAATATGCTAGTTGCAACAGCTGCAATGGAAACTCCCCTCCAGACTTGTGCACAAAATGGCCAACTGCAGTGCGCACAAGTGCTACTTCTGGAGTTATGAGAATGCATGCCAGAATGAAGACTGGCCTCCTGTATTTATACTAAATATGGCAGACTGCTTGGTCCGACTTCTTATTCTGGGTACTAATTATTTAGTATATATTATTTCCTTTAGCCGACTTCTTCTCTTGGAGACTAATAACCTAATACAAGTCATTCCCTTGAGCTGACTTGTCTTCTAGGGTTATTAACCAATCAATTAGGGTTTCTTCTTGCTTCCCAGAATATTCTATTTTCGTTAGGTTTACACGTGGAGGTAAATACCTCCCGCAACTACCATAATATAAACATGTTGACCTCTCCATCCTTGCCCCTTCCTTCCACCCAAGAATATATGAGAGATAATAAAACTTTACATTAAATCATCACCATCAACCAACCATTACATAGAACCTGATAATGCTTCTTGAGACTTCTTCAATTTATGAAATTATTCAATTCTCAGAATACTCTGATCCTGTAGATAATATTACTCAATGTATTCTCTGAAACTTCTCCAAGTTTCACTCCTTGAATCCTCCCCAAAAAGAAGTTATAGAGAGAATGGTAGACCTTGTTCAATTCTGGTTTATTCAGGAGAGAAAACTTGTACAAAATGCCCCACGCTCAATATTTAACATCAGATTCTGAAACTCATACACAAGAAAATAAAGTTTGTACTATTTCCAATGAAATTAGTCCCACTTCATTTGGATTCTCTATGAATAAGTTATGTCTTTTTTACCTGGAACACCTTTTTATTGACTAGCTTCAAGACTGGTAAAAAACCCTATCTTCCACAGAGTGTATCTCCATAATTATGGTGAATAAATATCTGAAACTTTTACCACATGTACCTTGATATATATTCTCAATACCATAGCAATTTCACCATCTGAATCTTTCTAGAAAATTTTTTATAGAGAAAATGGTAAGATGACTTGTAAATAACATACCTTAGAACACATCACCAAAAGACTTCATCCTCCCTTGAAATCTGGCCTTATTTACTTCTGATTTCCTCTGAAATTAAACTTGTGTATCAAATGAATGTAAAATGATATTTATTTATACCATTTGTGTCACTTCCTTTTAACATTAGGTCCGACCTGACACTTTCTTATTTTGTAATTCGTTTCTTTAATTATCTTCAGGGCCGACATGTACTTCCTTCTTCAATTCACTTCGTCATCTTCAAAAATTCATTTCTCCTCAACCATGAGGAGCCACGTGACGTGACACCTACCAACGGAAAAAACATGATGTATACTATCCATCCATGGGTTTTGTTTCTTCATGTACATTTTCCTTCATGTCCAAATACCTTCATCAATCTTGTGGTCCAAAACTAATGACTAGGGTTGACATCAATGACAACAACCAATCTTCCAACAATATCCCCCTTTGTCATTGATGGCAACACTCATGCTCCCCCTATCATCAGGATCCCAATTTCTCTCCCCCTTTGACATCAATGGAAAAGGGTAGGGCTTCTCCCCCTGAGTTTAATGACAAAATGTAACTCTCTTCTTTCGGGCTGCTCCCCCTGAACATGTGGCACTCAATAATGTTTCATCCTTATTTTTGGTCTTTGGGACTTTTTCTTCCTTGGAATCCTTTTGTGTGGCTTCTTTATTCTCTCTCTTCTTCATGTCTAGGATGTATATGTTGTTTGGTCTTCTTGTTGCAGCTGCAACCAATCTTCCTGAGTTATTTTCTATGATTTTACATTTTCGGGAGTCAAACGTAGGAGTGTATCCTTGATCACACATTTTACTAACACTGAGTAGATTATGCTTCAAGTCTTCAACCAATAGGACATTCTTTTCTTTTACATTTTTTTTTCCAATCTCTAATACACCTTCTCCAAGTATTTTGGCAGATGAGTCATATCGAAATACAACATTTCCACCCTTTCTCTTCAAGCTGATGCATTTGTCTTGATCCCCGGTCATGTGTGAAGAACATCCACTGTCTATGTACCATTCATCTTCTTCTTTACATTCTTCAGTGGTTAATGCTATTCGACAATATTCATTGTTTGGAATCTCTTTCCTTCTCCATATTGTGGTTGGCATAGAGACATCCTCATTCATATATCTGCAATCTCGTGCTTTGTAACCAAGATAATTACATTTGTAACATACAATATTTTTGTCCATCAATGTGGAAAATGAATTATAAATTCTGTTGACAAATCCATGATTATTTCCATATCTTTTATTTACACCATTCATGTTTCTTGTGTATTTGTTCCTTTCATTGATTCTACAATTAATTGCCTTATGTCCAAAATGTTTGTAAGTATAACAATGACCAAGAAAGAAATTTTGATACCTTGGAGTAAGTGGCCTTCTTTGTGATGTAGTCCATCTGGATTCATGATATACTCTTCTATAGTTTCCTTCATACTGATTGAAGCTTATTTGATTCCTGAAGGTAGGAGGTATTCTTGGATATTCATCTCTTTTTTAATCATTCCTCCTTTCTGGTATCCTGGTCCACTTCTCATCAACTGTCTGTGTAGCTCTTTCTTCAACCTTATTGTTGGTATTTGCATCTTCTTTGTATGAAGTTTCACCCATGCATACAAGATTTGTTAAGTCTTTTGGCACTTGAGAGTTTCTTAATCTCTTCCTCAATGAGACAACATCTTGTTCAAGTTTCTCACAATCTTCTTCTTTCTTTCATCATTTGGACATTCCTTACTTATCCTATTCTTCTTTCTTCTTTGAGTAGAGTTTTCAAGGAAATGTTTTCTTCTCTTAGTTTCTCAAAGTCTTCTAATTGTTTCTTTAATCTTACAACTATCTTTTCACAACTACCCAATTCTCTTCTTAGTTTTCTATGCATGTCTTTGAGCTTCCTAGTTTCAATCTCAACATGCTTCAATTTTTTAAGATTCTCATCTTCTTGTTGAATAATTTTGCTTCATGATTTTCTTCTTCTTCATTGGAATTTTCTTCTTCAGTGTCATATCTTTCAATACTTGGATGAGGACATTCAAATTCAACATGTCCTACTCCTTCACAATTAAAGAAAAAGAACTGACCTCTATTCGCTTCTTTGAAATCTAAGATGTTGTAATTTGCTTCAACTTATTCTTCTTCTTCTACTTCTTCCCTTGCATAAAGGTCTTGTATCTTGTCCCAAAGCTCTTTTGATTATGCACATGATCCCACCTTGGATTTCACTGAATCTGTCAATCCATCCAGGATGGTATCTATTGCCAATTTGTTGTTCCTTTTT
>ML777687.1:160489-171912 GCA_009831015.1 Picea engelmannii | reverse complement strand
TGAGTAAAACTTTGTACATTCTGTCCTTTAGCTTGTCTAAAATTCTACCATTCCATGGTTGCCTTTTGTTTATATGCCAATGGATAAAATTGTTTTTTAATTGCTATAATGAAATCATTCCAAGAAAGCAAAATTTTTCCATGCTTTTTCATTTCCCCCTGTGTCTTAGATTCCCACCAAATAAGTGATGAACCATCTAATCTTAATGAAGCAAGCTGTATTTTGGTTTCATCATCTTGAATCTTTTGTATTCTAGAATAGACTTCAAATTGACGTATCCAGTTATCTAACTTTTCAGCGTTAACTTCCCCATTATAAATTGGCAACTCAAATTTTATATCAAGCTTTATTGAAGGAATTTGCGAAGGAGTTTTACCATGCCCCTTTGGAGAATTCAGAAGATGTTTCAAACTTGTAGAAGAAGAAGAAGAAGAAGATGATGCTGGAGGAGAGGGTGGTGGAGAAGCACCATTCCTTCCATTTCCGCCTGGAGTTTTGTCACCACCGCCTCCCTTATGCATTGAAGGGTTGGAGCCTTCACCCTGTGACATTATGTTCCGTTCCATAAATATATTCATCATATCTCTCAACTCCATGACAACCTCTCTGAGATCTTCATTTTCAGCCAGAACCCGTTCATGAATTTCTGCACGAGCCATGCTTGGTGAATGTCTCTCTGAAACTTGCGGTGAATGAATCTGCTTCCTCCTTGTCGGATGAGAACTTGGCTCCACAAGTTGACCTTCTCCTCTTGTGAGTTTCAACCTTGTGAGCATCAGAAACAAAACTTGCAAACAATCAAGTCTTCAAAACCAGTGCTCTGATACCAACTTGATCTAAAAATGAAGAAGACCTGAAAAACTTGAAAACTTATTGCAAGTAAATGTTATGTGTTTAAAGCAAATGGATCAGTTTGCAACACATAAATAAAAGGATTACTTATGAAAATTACACATAGACAGCAGCATAATGATTGAACATAAGCACATAAACACAACAATTTGATAAAGGAGTTCACCCCTCTTATGGGCTACATCTCCTGGTCCAACTTCCAATGGTTTATTATTATTAATTTCTCAAAAGTGCTCAAAAAAATGTCTTACAATGCTCAAAATGACAAAACGACTGCTCCAATGGCTTCAGAGCATTCCAAAACGCCTGTCTGGGCTATTTCGGCACCTCAATCGGTTGAAAAATGAAGAAGTTATGCCTCCTGGAAGTCCTTCTTTCAAGCTTGCTACCTTTGCATCTACAAACCACACCCCTCTCTGAATGAACCTGGCTCACACGCATTTTATGGAGTAAAAACCCAACACCGGGCGCAACCACACCAATGGTGAAAACCATAGAACGGTTAAGGGTGCGCCAGCCCCTAATCGCCTCGACACCTGGGCGTATGGCGCATGTGACCGTATGCATGGAAAAAAAGTAGTTAATTGGTTATAGAACCGTGTAACCCCCGCACGCTCCAGGTCATAGGCATATGGTACATGTTATATGACCAAGGGTTAAGTTTTAAAACCGCACACACATAAATCTGTTGGCTACATTACATATAACATGGTCATATTACATTTCAAACGACCACGGGCCGGGGCTAAGCCCCGGCCCGACCCCCCGTCCAATATACAATAGTATAAACTTATATAAATTTAAACATATACATTGAATAAGAACCAATTCGTGGCCTAATGGTCGGGCGGTCGTGCGAAGGCGTTAGGTGTTGGGGAGGTCTCGGGGTCGAACCCCGCGGACTCCACTATATATTTTACATAACCATACGAACCAAATAATGAGTGACACGTGGCACCCATGGATTGGGCCACGTGTCCTCATACCATTTGCCCATAAACGGACATGTGTCAGCTCCTGACTCACCATCCATCAACCAACCAACATATGCCACATCACCCCTGTACGGTCATACGGTTCTGCCACGTCAGACCGTACGGACTGTACGGACTAGTACAGCCAGCATCAATTTTTTTTTTGCCTGTTTGGCTTGACGAACAGATCGTGATATCTTCTCCATTCGGAGTCCATTTGACAAAGTAAATATATCGCCAGAATCAGGAAGATGAGACAAACACAATGGAATTGTTTTCGTCGCATTCCGAGCACTTTGAAATTTGAGCAAAATTTGATCCCCTGATCACATATGTAGCAAGTCTCTAGCAATGCAGAGTTACAACAGTCAGAGAGGTTAAAAACCCCTTCGAATGCTCAAAATCATGGATTGGATCACAATGATGCGGGGAGGATTTCTTCTAGAAGAAAGCATCAGATTTTCAAGAAAGGCAAATCGAGTGGAGGTGTTTCCACGATGTCTTCTAGCCAGAAGACTATTTTAGTAGGAAAGTCTAGTAGCGACACATAAACCAATATTTCCAAGAAGAGAAAGATAAATAATTCTTAGGGTTTTCAGAATGAATAATTTAAAAAGGATAAGATGCCTACCTTCGATGGGGAGATAAAGAAAGGAGAAGAAGCCGAAGCATGACTATTTGGTTTGAAAAAGTACTTTAGGGTACATAATTATTCTAACAATACCAAGGCAAGGATTACATTGTTTAAACTGAATGGAGGGGATTCCGTTTGGTGGGAAGTCCTCAAGGAAATAAAAAGAATAAATGAAAACAAATCAACCTGGAAACAATTTGAGAAACACCTTTGTAAATCCTACCTATCTGAAAAAATATTATGATGATAAGATAAAATAATTCCATGAGCTTAAGCTGGGAAAACTTACCTTGGATTCATATGCAAAAAGGTTTAGGGAACTGTCAAGGTATTCTCCCTACCTTAAGGATGAGAAGGAGATAATCCAACGTTTTCTCAGTGGGTTACCATAGCCCTACCAAGATCGAATTGAGATTGATATACCCAAGACATTGGAGGACACCATTCAAAAGGAAAAATGTTGTTATGATCAATCTAAGAACAAGCATGAGTCTTCCAAGGATTGGAAAAGGAAGGACAAGAGTGGATTCTGGAAGAAGGGATTCAAGTATTTTCCATGCAAGAATTATGGGAAGGATGCACAATTGGGTCATCCAAGAAGGAGTGTGCATCAGAAAAAAATTTCATCTCAAAGTAGGAATAAACCAATAGAGAAGGAAAGGGAAAGAGCATAGGAACCCAAGAAAGGAACTTTTCAATGTTGGGGATGTGGAGAGCCACATTTGTTGAGTGATTGTCCCCACCACCATCATGACAATCAAAGAGTGTATAATGTGAAGGAGGAAACTACATTCAATGATGTAGCCAGGAGTGTGCTGAGAATCTATTCAACAATAGAAAATCGACAAGTAGACCACCAAGACTCTGTGGTGGAATTAGAAGGTATTATTACTAAATGTCCAATCTCTGTTTTAATTAAACCAAGATTGAATATTAGTTATATTTCAACTTGAGTGGTTGAGGCATTCTCGTTACAGAAAAAGAAGCACACCAAATCATGTTTAGTTCAGTTAGCCACTGTAACAAAGAGGAAGGTGGCAGAGGTAGTTGAAGCTTGTTCATTTTGGATGGATGGATTTCAGACCCAAGCGGTTTTGAATATCCTACCCCTTGGTTCTTATGATGTGTTGTTGGGAATGGATTGGTTAGCTTCCCTTAAGGATAAATTAAATTGTTATGAGAAAATTTTAGAATGTGAAGATGAGAAAGGGAGTGTAATGTTCCTGACTTGGCTAGTCGAGGAAACACTGCTAATGTGTGTGTAGGATCAAAGGTTTACAACATATAAATGATCATACAAATAAAGGCCCACTATACGAGCGGTAGTGAGTATAACCCTATAGCCCCTCAGATATGGAGAGATGGTTTATTACAGAACATACCCGGGGAAGGCGAAGCCTTACATACCGGGGGGAAGGCACAACCTAACATACCGGGTTAGTTGAAGGCGGAGCCTACCCTATAAGGCTTGCCCTATAAGGAAAGCCTGCCCTATAAGCATAAGCGTTTGGGCCGGGGAAGGCGGAGCCGGACCTATAAGCGTTTGGGCAGTAGGGGCTTGCCTTATTTTATGGGCTCAAGTAAGGGGCTTGCCTCATGACTTGATGCGCTATAAGTCGCTACTACCAGTGACTCGATGCGCTATAAGTTGCCACAAAGGATTACAAAGTTTGTATTATGATATCTCTATGGATTACAAAATGGCCAAACGCGACAAAGGATTACAAAGTTTGTATTATGATATCTCTATGGATTACAAAATGGCCGAATGCGGTTGAATAACTGACAATACTCGACTAGATCAACATACAAAGGATCTTAGCCGGAATATAAATAAGTGACTGCGGCTGAATAAAATAACAACACTCGGCTAGATCAAAAGACAAAAGGATCTTAGTCGGAATACAAATAAGCAACTAAAAGATAATACCCAGAATATGGGAGCACCGCAGAATCAATGAAGAATGGTCGAATACATGGATGATCTTCCTGGTGACTAGGGTGTGTCTTTCAACACCGAAATCAGCTAACTGGTGTCTTCCTTGTGGAATACATTGAACTATCTCTCCTGAGATGCACCTCTTCTCCTCAATAACAAGTCATAATCTGCATAATGATGAATTAGGTCGCTGACCCTTCCTTTATAGCTTTCCAAAACCCTAAATCATGATGAAACCCTAATTCACTATTGACTTCCAAAACCCTAAATCACTGTTGAAACCTAATTCACTGTTGACTTCTATTTTTAGCTCATAATGACTTAAAAGTGCTTTTAACCCTTTTTAGCTCAATGTCACTTTTCGAATATAACACTTGTGACTGGAGTGACCTCTAGTAACCATGCTTACTCCTCTTTGGCCCTGGCTATGGTCTAACAAGGCGGTTTAGACCATTAAGTCTCCTCTCTAGAGCTCCTATTTGGAAAGGGACATTACAGTCCTCCCTTCCCGAAATTGCTTGTCCTCAAGCAATACCAGTCTAGGGTGCTACAACACCTGCTCTCTCTCCCAAGTAGCGTCCTCTACTGGAAGCCCTCTCCATCTGATCAAACACTCTCTGATGACCCTGCTCCTCAGTTTCCGCTCCCAGAACTCCAAAACCTCCTCCAGCACTAACTCCATCTATTCCTCCTCATCCAATGGGGGAAACTCCTCTTATGTGATAATGAATTTTCCCACTACCTTTTTGAGGCAAGACACGTGGAACACGTTATGAATCTTGCTCCCCTCTGGAAGCTCTAGCTCATAAGAAACCTTTCCTACTCGATGCATGATCCTGTAAGGACCATAAAATCTGGGCTTGAGCTTCTCGGCCCCACTCTTCTTTAGAGATTATTTTCTGTAGGGTTGGAGTCTCAAGAAAACCAAATCTCCAACCTCAAAGTTGCGCTCTATCCTGTGCCTATCCGCACTTATCTTCTATCAGTTTTGTGCCGTCTGCAGGTTCTCTTTCAACAACTTGAGAATCTCCTGACTCTCTATGATCCAATCCTTTTCCTTGGGAGCTCTGCTGTCCCTGAATACCAAGTATACCAAAGTGGAAGAATCATATCCGTACAATTCTCGGAAGGGTGTCATACCAATGGACATGTGGAAGGTGGTGTTGTAGCAATGTTCTCCTAAATGTAACCACTTTACCCACGTTCTCTGCTGTCCTCCTACATAGTTCCTCAAATACCCTTCAACCCACTTGTTGACAATCTCTGTTTTCCCATATATATGAGGGTGATAGCTGGTGCTAGGTGTCAACTCTGTCCCCACCAACCGAAACAACTCTCTCCAAAATGTCCCTGTCACTAATGACATTCTTTGGCAACCCATGAAGTCTGAAGACCTCCCCGAAGAAAAGATCGGCTACCCGAACTGCGTTGTACTCTATCGGTATGGCGTAGAAGTGAGAAAACTTGGTCAATCTGTCGACCACTACATAGATACAGTCCTTACCCTGGACCTTGGGTAGACCCGTGATGAAGTCCATAGATATACTCTCCCATTTCTGCTCTGGAATGGGGAGTGGCTGAAGTAGCCCTGCTGAAAGAGCATGCTCTGACTTGTTCTACTGGAAATTCACACACTCACCGACGTGTATCATAACGTCCTGTTTGAGGCCCTTCCATGAAAACCTCTCTCTAATCTGTCTGTAGGTTTTGAAAAACCCCTGATGGCCTGCTAGAGGTGAATCATGAACTGCGGTGAGGATCTTTTTCTTAAGCCCTAAATCTGGCACCAAGTAGACTCTATCCTTGTAAAATATGACATCGTCAATGACCCTATACTGGTCATCCTATATCTACCCATCCATCACCTCACAAGCGAACTTGTTCTTGGAATATTCCACTAACAAGTGGGATTTCCAATCTGCTGAAATCTCCATCAAAGAACATGCCACAGGTCTCCTTGATAGTGCATCGGCCACAATGTTCTTATTCCCCTTGACATACTCTATGTCAAATTAGAATGCCTGTACCTTCGTCACCCATTTCTGTTGGCGCTCACTAAGGTCCTTCTGCTCAAGGAAATACTTCAAACTATTGTGATCGGTATTTACCACGAATTTGCTGCCCACCAAATATTGTCTGAACTTGGTCAAGGCATGCATGATTGCCAACATTTCCTTGTCATAAATGGAGTACAACCTCTCAGGTTGACTAAGCTTCCAGCTCTCGAATACAATGGGGTGTCCTCCTTGCATCAAAACTACACCGATCCCTTCACTGGATGTGTCACACTCTAGTACAAATGGAAAGGTGAAGTTTGGTAGTGCCAACACTGGACAAGTGACCATGACTTCCTTCATGTGATCAAAGGCTTCCTCTGATTTCTCGGTCCATATGAAGGCCCCATGCTTGGTAAGATCTGTCAACGGTGCTCCAAGATGAGAAAAACCTTGGACGAACCACCTGTAATAGATGCACAGCCCAAAGAAGCTCCTCAATTCTGTCACGTTCTTGGGCATCGACCAATCTAGAATGGACCTGATCTTCTCTTGGTGCACCTGTACCCCCTGTGCCCTGATGATGTGGCCTAAGTAAATAAGCTCTGTCATACCGAACTCACACTTGGACTCTTTGGCATATAATGACTATGCCTCCATGAGGCTCAATACCCGATCCAGGTGCCTCATATGCTCTTGCCATGACCGGCTAGAGATCAAGATGTTTTCGAAGAAAACCAAGACTAATTTCCTTAACTAATTCTTGAATATATGGTTCATGCAAGACTGAAATGTAGCGGGTGCATTGGTTAGCCCAAATGGCATAGCCAGGAACTTGAAGTGTCCAAAATGACATCGAAATGTTGTCTTCTCTATGTCATACTCTCGGATGTTGATCTGATGATATCCAGAGCGTAGATCAATTTTTGAGAAGAAAAATGCCCCATGCATTTCATCCATCAACTCGTCAATGCGTGGGATAGGGTATCGGTTCTTGATGGTTTTCTTGTTCAAGTCTTGGTAATCAATGCACATCCTCATGGTGCCATCCTTCTTCAGAACTAAGACAACTAAAGAAGCAAATGGGCTATTGCTCGGTCTGATGTGTCCCATCGCCAACAATTCCTTGATTGCCTTCTCTATCTCATCCTTGAACCTCCTAGGATGACGATAGGGGGGGTGATAATATGTTTGGGCCCCTCCTCCAACTCAATGGTGTGCTCAAACCCCCTATCAGGTGGTCTCCTTGGTGGAATTGCCTCAAAGACCTGTTGATGTCGTCCCAATAAATTCTTGATCTCTGTGTGGTATTGTTGTCGACCTTTTGAATCCTTCTGAGTAGTGATCAAGCATTCTATGGCATATGCTACCTCCCCATGTTTGAATATCCTCTCCCTCCTCTTGGCTGAAACTGCCCTGGGTGCTCCTGTCGACATACCTCTTAAAACAACCTTCTTCCCATCCTGATCTCTGAATCCCATTTCCAAGGTTTGGTAGTTGGTAGTGATTTTTCCCAAGGTAATCATCCACTGAACTCCTAACACCACATTTGTGTCCAATAGGTCAACCACATAAAATAAGTTTCTCACTGTGTAGTATCCTAACTTCATCTCTAAGTTTGGAACTCTGTCTAGACACTCCACTATGTGGCCATCTGCTACCGCAACATCAAACCCCTCAAACTCCTCTATCTGAAGTGCTCGTCTCGATACTAGTGAAGCATCGATGAATTTGTGGGTGGCCCCACCATCTATCAGGGTGATTTCCCATTGCCCTTGAATAATCCCTCTGATATGGAGGGTATCATACCCAGGAACACCAGAAAGGGTCGCTATGACTCCTCCCTTTCTTGGTTTCCTCCTGTTAGCCTGCTCAGGCGGTTGTGGGACTACTGGAGGATGGGCTCCTACCGGTGTCAGTGGTCTACAGGGAGGTTGCTCCTCTGCTGGTGCTGACTCCTCCTCTGAACTAGTGGATCCACTATCCTGCTCGTCCTCCTCACTATCCACGCTGTCTGCTTCTACCTCAATATAATGAATCTCTCCTTTTCCCATGCTCCTGTGGCCTGGGACCCAAGGATCTCTGTAGCTGAAGCAAAGCTTCTTCCTCATAAGCTATCACCTAGTCTCATGATCCAACTTCTCCTTGCCCTTCCATTCTCTCTGGAATGGCTTCCTTTCTTGATCCCTCTGGGGCACAAATGGTTTGGAGAAAGTTTTAGTCATTGGCACTGAGTCTGCCAGATCTCAAGTGTGAAGGATGGCATCCTACAAAGTGGGAGGCCTGTATGCCTTCACCCATCCTCTCAAAGTCTCTGTGAGTCCTTATGTGAATAGCATGATCAACCCGGGGTCTGATATATCTATCACTGCCACGACTACCCGCTGAAACTCTGTGATGAATGCCTCTACTGTGCCAGTTTGTCTCAATTGGTCTAGATCCCTGAAGCATATCTCAGGATCCTTCCTGTCAAACCTGTCCATGAGCCTATCTGTAAATTCCCTATAGGAGGTGATGCAACTGTGACCCAATGTCACCAGTCCATGATACCACCACTCATGTGCCTCACCCTCCAAGTGTAAGGTCACAAAATTGATGGCCTCTGTCTCAGTCATCTGGTTGAGCTTGTAATACGTGTCTAGCTTTTGTACCCAAGCTCTAGTGGTGTATTTGGACGATCCGTCGAAAGAAGGGATGGTGAGTTTCCCAACTTTTCGGATGAAATCGAGGTTATGCCCCTGCTGCTGTGTTGGTCCTCCCCTCTATGGCTCTCAGGGGAGGTTCCTGAATCTGAGTCCACAGTACTCGACTAAGGTCATTTCCTGATGGAATTCATGACCCAATGCTGTGTACTCCCTCCTATACTCTGCAATGTCGTCGGCATGAGTGGGTGGCCTCTATGCTATTGGTGGCGGTGTTGCTACTGGGGGTGCCCTTTGGAAACTGGGAAACAAGGGTATGGGAATCCTACTCGCAGAGGTGTATGTGCAAGAGGGTGACTAGGGTCTACTACCTACTCCTGAGTTCCCCTATGCTACATGCGGGACTTCTGTATCTGGGGTGCCCACTCTAGCCAATCTATCAACCACCTGTGCCAAGGACTGAGACATGGTCCGTTGACTAGCTAACATACCATTGATAACCTGCATGAAAGTTGCCTCTGGATCTACAGGGGCCTTGTCACGGCCCTCTGGTCGCTCATATCTGTCTCCTAGTATCCTCTCTGCCTCGTGCTCAGCCTCACACTCTGCCCTTCTCTCTGCTTATTTGTATGCCTCTTCCTCTTCCTCCGAGCTAGGAGGAAAAGGGGGAAAATTAGGCCTATTCCTTCTTTCTTGATGCCCGTTGTAAGTGACATATTCGTCATCTACGTGTTCACGACCCTCTGGGTCTTCTTCGACACTCATTGTCTTTAGTCACTGGATGGCAGGACTAAAGCTTTGATACCACTGTAATGTTCCTAACTTGGATAGTCTAGGAAACACTGCTAATGTGTGTGTAGGGTCAACGGTTTACAACATATAAATGATCATACAAATAATAAACGTGATAAAGGACTGCAAAGTTTGTATTATGATATCTCTATGGATTACAAAATGGCCGAATGCAGCTGAATAACTGACAATACTTGACTAGATCAACATACAAAGGATCTTAGCCAGAATATAAATAAGCAACTGCGGCTGAATAAAATAACAACACTCGGCTAGATCAAAAGACAAAAGGATCTTATCCGGAATACAAATAAGAAACTAAAAGATAATACCCAGAATATGGGAGCACTGTGGAATCAATGAAGAATGATGGAAGACCTGGATGATCTTCCTGGTGACTAGGGTGTGTCTTTCAACATCGAAATCAACCAACTGGTGTCTTCCTCCTGGAATACACTGAACTATCTCTCCTGAGATGCGCGTCTTCTCCTCAATGACAAGTCATAATCTGCATAGTGATGAATTAGGTTGCTGACCCTTCCTTTATAGCTTTCCAAAACCCTAAATCATGTTGAAACCCTAATTCACTGTTGACTTCCAAAACCCTAAATCATTGCTGAAACCTGATTCACTGTTGACTTCTATTTTTAGCTCATAATGACTTAAAAGTGCTTTTAACCCTTTTTAGCTCAATGTCACTTTCTGAATATAACACCTATGACTGGAGTGACCTCTAGTAACCCTGTTTACCCCTCTTTGGCCCTGGCTATAGTCTAACGAGGTGGTTTAGACCATTAAGCCTCCTCTCTGGAGCTCCTATTTGGAAAGGGACATTACAGGGAGTACCATAATTTTGCAAGGCATTCAAAATTCAGTCTCCATGAGACAAATATCAACATTGCAACTTAAGAATTTTAGAAGAAAGGGGTGTCCCTTGTATAGTATACAATTATTAAACTTGAAAGAAGGCAATGAGCTGAAGGATGAAGATCACCTAGTTCTATGGGAGTTCAAAGACGTGTTTCCTGAAGAGGTGCTTGGATTACCTTTGAAAATATATCTTTATTTTTCAATCGGACTCATTCCTGGAGCAATGTCAACATCAATAGTGCCTTACAGGATGAGCACACCAGCGTTGGTGGACCTAAAAATGTAGTTGAATTAAATGTTGGACAAGGGATACATTAGGGTGAGTGTGTCTCCATGGGGAGCACCAACCCTATTTGTAAAGAAGAAATATGGTACCTTGCGGCTATGAATCGATTCTAGACAACTAAACAATATGCCCATCAAGAAAAAATACCCTTTTCCTATAATACAGGATCTCTTTGATCATCTCATAGGGGATATAATTTTCTAAAAAATAGATTTGAGGTTGGGATATGACCAAGTCAGGATTAAAGATGAGGACATCCAAAAGAAATCCTTTAGGACAAGGTATGGGCACTATGATTTTGCAAGATACCAGATATATAAAATATGCAGAACATAAATAAAATGCTAGAAATGGCAGAATAACAGTAAAATATCCAGCATAATCTTCACAATAACACAGAAATGATATAAGAATAGCAATAGAAATAACACTTTGATTCA
>ML777687.1:141479-160162 GCA_009831015.1 Picea engelmannii | reverse complement strand
GTTCCAATCACCTTCTTCAAGCATGAAACATGAAAAAAAGGATGTAGCTTCGACTGACTGGGCAGAGCTAACTGATATGCGACTTGTCCCACACGCTTGAGAACTGTGTAAGGGCCATAAAATTTGGGTGCTAGCTTCTAACAATGCTCGGCCTTGAGGGAAGTTTTCTTATATGGTTGCAGTTTCAGAAACACCTGATCCCCTTCTGCAAATTGACGTTCAGAGCGACCTTGATTTGCTTTCTGCTTCATTATATTCCGTGCCATGACCAAGTTCTCTTTAAGGGTACAAAGGATATCCTCTCGGACTGTAAGTGTTTGGTCAACCGCCTGGACCTTCGAGGTACCCGGTAAGTATGAGAGAATTGAAGGAGGCTTCTGTCCATATACCGCTTCAAAAGGAGTCATGCGAGTGGCTGTATGGTATGTAGTGTTGTACCACCATTCGGTGAGGGGTAACCATTGAGACCACTAGTGTTGTTATTCAGAGGCAAAGCACCTCAGATATGTTTCCAAACACTTGTTGACAACTTCCATTTGACCATCCGTCTGGGGATGATAAGCTGAGTTGAGATGCAATTGTGTGCCTTGTAGCTTAAACAGTTCTTGCCAAGAATTGCTTGTGAAAGTTGGGTCTTGATCTGAAACAATAGAGTGTGGCATGCCATGAAGCTTGAAGACTTGGTCCATGAAAATTTGGGCCACCTTGGATGCAGTAAATGGGTGGTGAAGAGCGCAAAAATGAGCATACTTGGAAAGGCGATCCACCACCACCATTATGACTGATTTATTCCCCGATTTGGGTAAGCCTGTAATAAAGTCCATAGAGATATCCTTCCAAATAGCAGGGGGAATCAAAAGAGGTTGGAGGGTGCCTAGAGATTTGACTATTTCTCCCTTGTTGTGTTGACACACCTCACATTCAACGACAAACTTATGGATGTCATGTTTCATACCATCCCAGAAAAAAGAACGTTTGACTTGGTCATATGTTTTGGTGAACCCTGAGTGCCCTGTTGTGGGTGTAGCATGAAGCTCAGAAAGAACCATGGATTTGAGCTTGGATTGTTTACTTAAATACAAGCGGCCTTTTTATCGAAGCTCATCCTGGAGCTAAGAGTACCCTAGGGGAGCTAGAGCCTTGTTCTGTAGTTGTTGGATCAGATGCGAACTTTTGGGATCTTGAAGCCATTCCTGGCGCACAGCTTGGAGCCAATTGGGTACAATGAAGGAAAGAGAAAAAAGGGATCCTTCGTCTTCATATTTCTAGGACAGTGCATCTGCCACGACATTGTCTTTGCCCTTCTTGTAAATGATATCATAATCATATCCAAAGAGCTTAGTCACCCATTTTTGTTGTTCCTGGGAGGAAATGCATTGTTCTAGAAAGTAATTGAGGCTTTGATGGTCGGTCTTAATTTGGAAGCGTTGCCCCAAGAGATAAGGACGCCACAACTCAATGATATGCAGAATCACCAACATTTGTTTTTCATAAATGGGTTTTCCTAGATTCCTTTCAGACAATTGCTTGCTAGTGAAGGCCAACGAGCGACCCTCTTGCATAAGGACAACACTGATTCCTTTCCCTGAGGCGTCACATTCCAACACAAAGGTCTTTGTGAAGTCAGGAAGGGCCAAAATCGAAGTGGTGCACATGGTCGTCTTCAAGGTTTGAAAATCTTGAGCAGCTGCTGGAGTCCAAGTGAAAGATTTCTTTTTGAGGAGAGCTCTGAGAGGTGCTGCAATCTTTCCGTAGTTCTTAACGAACTTGCGATAATACCCTGTGAGGCCAAAAAATCCACACAATATTTTGAGAGTCTTTGGGTGCGGCCAGTCTTGCATAGCTTCAATCTTTTTCGGGTCCACCTTGACGCCATCCTTTCCCACTGGATGACCCAAGTATTCTACTTCTGAGGCACCAAAAGCACATTTGGACTATTTCAGGAAAAGTTGGTGCTGAGAGAGTAGGCGAAGAACTTGATCCACATGAGTAAGATGATTTTTCGAGGTTTTTCTATAGATGAGGATATCATCAAAGAAAACTAAGACAAAATGATGGAGAAAAGGGCGGAAGACATGGTTCATGAGGCTCTAGAAGGTGGAGGGGGCGTTACACAAACCAAAGGGAATGACTAAAAAATCAGAGTGGCCCTCATGAGTGTGAAAGGCGGTCTTGGGAATGTTAGCCTCTTTCATACGTATCTGGTGATAGCCCGAGCGAAGATCAAGTTTGGTAAATAATTGGGCGCCACTCAATTCATCCAGGAGGTCATCAATGACAGGAATGGGAAATTTGTCTTTGATAGTCAGTTTGTTGAGAGCATGGAAGTCAGGACACATTCTCCAAGAACCTTATTTCTTCAGTACCATGATGACCGGAGAGGAGTAAGGGCTTGTACTAGGACAGATGACGCTGACAATAAGGAGTTCCTGGACCATTTTTTCAATTTCATTTTTTTGTGAAAAGGGATGGCGATATGGACGTATATTGGGGGGAAGGCTTCCTGGGACAAGGGGAATGGAGTGATCATGAACACCGCGGGAAGGAGGGAGTCCTTGGGGAGTGGAAAATACCATTTGATGTTTAGAAAGGAGGGCTTGGAGGTCTTGGGGCACTGGGGATGTCTCTGTGGCTTGTATGGCGTGGAGTTGGGCAATGCCACCAGAATGACCTTTTTTGAGCAGTTTTTCCATGCAATGAGAACTGATGACCTCAGGTGAACCAACAATGATGCCTTGGAATTTATGTTTGCGTCTGCCTTGGTTGAATTGCATGGTTAAGTTCTGAAAATCCATGAGAATGGGACCCAAAGTCCTTAGCCAGTCTGCACCCAACACAATGTCGCAACTGCCCATGTCAATAGAAAACATATGGGATTTTAGGTGGTAGTCATCGATTTTGAGTCACACATTTTCACAGCGCCCACCACATTTCATAGAACCACCATTGGCAATCATGATTTGGAAATTGTTGACAGCATGGATGTAGCAATGGGTTTCTTGGGCAATGCGGCAATGAATAAAATTGTGGGTGCTGCTACTATCAACCAGAATGATGACCTTTCATTGTTTGATGTAACTAATTAACTTGAGGGTTTGGGGGGCAGAGAAGCCGGTGAGCGAATTGAGGGAAATGATTAGTTCCACTTCGGGAGGGTTAGAGGGAGGGTTTATGTCAGTGATTTCTGGTGACTCGGGCCCAAGGGGAGTGTCAAAATCCTCTTCCAGAATATCCTCAGAGATGGCCATAAAAAGATTTTGTTCCTTACATTTGTGGCCTGGGAAATATTTGTCATCACAATTATAACAAAGGCCTTTGAGTTGGCATTTATCCATTTCATCCCTGGTCAATTTTTGGATCTTTAATGGGGCGGAGGGAGTATTGGGGTTGACTGGTTTAGGGTGAGGGATAAAGGAAGGCTTACGATTTTGAGAGGAAACAATTTTTTGTGCTTCTTTATCTTTTTTAGTAGCCTCCACCCAAGTCGTAGGTTGAACCATGAGGACATGGGCCCGAGTCTCCTCCTTGAGGCCACTAATAAAACAATCTCGAAAGAAAGCATCAATCATGCCCTCTGTTCGAAAAGCCGGGTGCTCAAATGCAACTATGAAGTCTTCTACTATGCCTGATTGCTTCAATTTTGTCAAACGGCCCAAATGGTTGGTGTCAGTGTCAAAGCGTTCATAAATCTCAGTCACAAATTGGGTCCAAGCAATATACCCTTGACGAGAAGTTTTTCTCCATTGCCACCATTGCCATCGTTCTTGATCTAGATGGAGAACACCATACCGGAGTTTGGCCAAGTCATCTGTAATGTTGTAGAGAGAGAAATAATGTTCCATTTGGGTGACCCAACCAGTGGGGTCCAAGCCATCAAATTTGGTTACATCCACCCGCGGAAGGCGTATGTCCCGTTGAAAGTGATGGGGTTGAAAGGAATGGGAAGAATTTTCACCTTCAGTCTTTGTATGTGCATCAGGAAAAGAGTCATCGGTAGGGATCTTGAGTTTGGTGCAGAGTGATGCAAAGACAGATTCAAGCTGGGTGGTCAGTTCGTGTTTGACTTCTGCCATTGCGGACTGCACGGTTGCATTTACGGATGCATTTACAGAGGCATTTATGGTGGAATTGATGGATGCATCATGGGAGGCAATAGTAGCACTGCGTTGTTGCACTTCTTGTTGGGTCTCGAGGAAACCAGATTGCAAGGTGTTGAAGCGAGACTCTAGTTCTTGGCTACAGGTATGGGCCATGAGGATGGGTGAACTGAAAAGGGAGCGGACTGGGTCAGAAAGTTTTGCAGAAAAATGATATGGATGAATGTGATAAGGGAGAAGAGATGAATCTAATGGAATAGGTCTCAAATAATGGTGAAAAAATTTCCAGACTCGTTTTTTTTTTTACAGCTGCAGGGTTATATTGTGGTCTGAAGAATGTTGTAGTGTTGAAATCCCCAAATTCTTAACCAGAAAGAAATGTGTATTTACTTGGCAACCCGAACACAGATGCGCGGCAATAGATCTCGCTGGTTTAATTTGTTTATGTTTATGTTTATGTTCCCCAAGGGTTAGGTATTCAAGGGTTCCACAGACAAGGGTTTGCCCTGTGCTATAGCTCTCTGATATATGTGCGGGGTCCAACAGTAGTACTCGACCCAATATCTTACGGAACTAACTAAGGAGGATAGACCGTACCCTTAGCCGTACTACCCGACTACCCAGGTACTAGAGAGTATCTTCCCGAGTGCTGTTCTCGGTGACACTATAGCAGTTCGACGACCGATAGGTTTATCTAAAGAGGGCTTAAGGAAATCTAGGCCGATCCATACACAGGTGCTATCTGATGCGCTACCACTCGAAGGGGTGCCAACAAGGGTTACAAGGGTGGCCAATAGATGTGCACTTAAGAACCACTTGTATTTCCTGTGTGTATGAATCCCTCAATCGCGGGTTTATGCGTGTAATGAAAGATCTCTGTGGCTTAAAGACGCCAGAATATGTCTCTACCCTGAAAAAAAAATACCCACAATGTCTGCCAAGGAAAGTGCTCTGATACCACTTGCAAGATACTAGATATATAAAATATGCAGAACAGAAATAAAATGCTAGAAATGGCAGAATAATAGTAAAATATTCAGCATAATCTTCACAATAACACAAAAATGATATAAGAATAGCAATAGAAATAACACTTTGATTCAGAAAGCAATGTTCACATGCCTCTTCGAGGGGGCAACCTCCAATCGAGCAACGCTCTGTTACAATAATCTTCAAGCTAGGGTTTTCATACCCTTGACCCTTATTTATACTAAATATGTCTATTAAGAGAAACATCTAGAGGAAGATCCTTCTAGAAGCGGAAGCTTCTATTAGGTCTTCTTACATCCGCCTTATTCTATTTTATTGAAAGTCCTTATTAATATTGACCTTTATTACATCCAAATACATTGATCTACCTATGTGCGGGTTAGGATCTTAACAGATTTTGTCATGGTGCCATTTGGGATTACAAATGCACTAGCTACATTGATGTTTTTGATGAACAACATGCTTAGAATTTATTTAGACAAGTTTCTCTTAGTATTCACATATGACATTTTGGTGTATTCCAAGGATTGAGAGGAGCATGAAGAACACCTCAGGATGGTTTTACAAGTGTTAAGAGAACATCAATTGTACGCAAATTTCAGCAAGTGTGATTTATTTAAGAAGGAAATCTAGTATCTAGGCCATGTAATATTGGCTAAAGAAGTGGTAGTAGACCTTGCAAACATCAAGGAAATCATGGATTGGCCTAACCCTAGAAATGTGTCAGAAGTGATATCCTTCATGGGATTAGCTAGATATTATAGGAGGTGTTGGATTTTCCTTTATATACTCTTCTTCTATTGGTCTTGAGGATTCCTTATGGGTCTTATGGTTCTCATTTACCATCACAGATTGACCCTGGTTCAAAACTAAGAAGCTTCCCAAAAAAATCCCTTAAAGACTATTGACCCCTATGGTAAACCAGAAGGCAATGCAGTACACAGAGTGTACTGCGTAGTCTCACCTGGGATAGATCTATGGGTGGCTGCAATAATCATGTGTTTGCAACCTGAGACTGAGCAAGATCTGTGTTTGTGTGTCGTGAACTTTATTCAGTCCATATAACATCTAGTTATAACATTCATTCTATGCATGTGTGTGGAATACCAGATGTTCTTAGCTACTCATTCATCTAACATTCATCAACTAATAAAAAAAAAAGATACATTCATTCATTTACATAACACAGTGTTATTGTGGTTCACCCCCTCTTGGGATATGTCCACAAAGATCTGGCTCTCAAGATTTTATTATAGTTTGGAAATATCCCACGCCGCGCGTGGTTACAATCTTAGTTCTCCCTATTTACCATAGGCTCCTCAATCTTTGTGAGGCTGACTATATCACACCAGGCTCCTCAGCCTATGATATAACCCTCAGGATCGAGTCACTCACCCCTTCCCTAGATCACCAGCTTAATAAGTCATACACTCTTACAATTCTCCCTCTATTTGTCCTTCTATGTGTCTCTCCCTCTTTTTCTCTTAAGTACTAATTATTTATATCTTCGGCTCACCAACCATTACAATGCATTACAAAAATGCTAACCCTAGCGTCGTTAGGTACTTCATGCATGCTCGCTTCACCTTCCTCTCTTACACGTGCTACTTTTACTTCTAACTGTCTTTTTTCTCTTGCATGATTCTCCTCCAAAAATAGCCTTTCTTTCTGATTGGACCTGCATCCAATAGGTCCCCAACGCTGACATGTGGCTCATCCCGAGCCACCTAAACCTTATGCGCTTCTTCGATCTCTCCTACAATAGCCTGGAACTTCTCTGTCATCTCCTTTTCTTGCGTTTGAGCCTACGTGGTCTTCTCCTTGAGTGCATCCAATTCCTACATTGCAATCTTGTCGTTGATCATCTCTATGCACTCTGCCTAAGTTTGTGCCATGTTCTTCTTTACATCTTCCACCTGCACAATGCCCTAAACTTCCCGCTACTGGAGCGATTGCATTTGAGCTTGGTGCTCCTTCTTCTGTGTCTACATGACTATGAGTTCTACCTATAGTTTCTTGATATCCTGTGCTCCCTTGACGTGCTCCATTATCGACATTGTCTTTTGCCTCTGCTTGAGGTCCTGGATAGCCACGCTTATCCTTTCTCCTTCTTGGTCCCACTGCTAGACCCGTTAATGCTCTTCAAGCTTCATCCATAGATGTGTTGCCTTCTCAAACAAGTCAGCCGCTGCGTGGACTTGTCGTTCCATATCCTTTATCTGCATTGTTGCTTCCAGCTTCCTCTACTCCTTCACCTCTAGCGGAGTGGTAGGTATGAGATATTCCTGGAGGTGCTCGATCTCCTGTCTGTATTGATCGATTGTCTGCACAATCTAATCAATCTTCTGCATCATTGTGAGCTCTGCTACTTGCGTTCTCTTTGGAATTTTTTCATATTCTACCTCCAATCCTTGTTCCATCCTATCCAATCCTTGTTTCCTGCTGCAATTCTGCTGCGTCTGTGCATGCACACAACTGAACCTCCTGCGTGATGCTGGATTGCAGTTTATACAAGGATTTAGTTGGTACTCACATCATTACCAACTGTATTTGGGCCAAATCCTTCAAGGGTGTCTGCCCCACAATTTCGTCCATGCACAACATGTTGGGTGTGACATGGAATGTCAAGCTCAGTTGTGTGCTCGCCTAGATCCTGTCCTGCTTGCTTGATCGAGTCTCAGATCCTACCTGTGATGTTGATGGGATTGACTCTATGCCTCTATAGACCCCTTTGTTTCTTTGATCTGCCGGAGGATCTACCTCATGTCTACCATCTCCTCAATCCTGTCCCTTTGGCATTGAGCATTATCAAAATCCTTTGTTGTTCGATTCTGGACCATTTGAGCCACAAGGTCTGTGTCATCCTCTGTGATCATATATTCTGGTGGCATTTTGTGCACCTTAGATTTCTTTCACGCACCCCCCATTTGGATGAATGGCCTCTTGGTTTGGCCTTGCTCGTGCTGAGTAGCACTCGATGTGGTTCCCTGTTTTGTCTCAGTCTGTTTCTCCTATACCTGCGGAGCCTAGGTGTTGTTCTTCTTCCCCACCTGGGTGTTTTTATTCTTCCCCACCTGGGTGCCTTTCTTGGACACCCCCCCTTTTATTTTGTGCCTTGTTATGACTTGTCTTTGGTGTCTTGGGAAATTTTATCTCTTCTGCAAGTGTATGTTCCTGCCCTAGCTCCGCCTCCGTATCCACGAGCATTTCTTGATTCAGGACTGGAATCCTCCAGTCCTCATCCAATACTTGATGGCCATCTCTATGTCCTCCTCCTTGGTGCAGTAGCACAATTGTAGCCATTGATTGTCAAGATCCTTATGTGCTTGGATCCACATTGCATGCCTAGTCACTTTGAAGTTAGCTATGCCTCGATACTATGCGATCATTTCCGGTGTAACTCGCCAAGTGTTGGCGTTTATCTCTTGTAGGTCTATATAATATCCTTCGACTATGGTTGTATTTTCCTTGCAGTTCTTGGGGTCTCAAGTGCACCCCGACGATACGTATCGTGTTGCATGGAAAGGATTGGGTCTTGTGAAAAAGAATGAATACCTAGGATCCTTCCATCCGATCAAGCCGATCAGGATGAGTATCCATGAATAGTGAAATTTTGTCCCCAAGTCCTGTGCGTCCTTACAGTCTTCCAGGAACATATTCAACAAATACAAGGCCCAAATGAGTGTGGTTCCCTCTGCACACTGAGCTACAACTACGAAAACCCCGTCAGGGACTTCCTCCTTGCAACATTTCCTGAGTAACTTGCATGCCATAATTTTTGTGGCCATTCATGTCATTGCATCACTAATACACTTGATTATGATTCCGTGGGACCCCCTTTCTATACCATACTTTTTATTCATTTCCTCAACGAGTTCCTTCTCCCTCATTTTTTCATCAAGGAACTACCTGGGTGTCTCCCCCTATGATGGAAACCCTCTGATGTGTGTAATGAGTTCTATGTCTATTGAGATGATCTGTTCCAGCCATAGGTATTGTCCATGGGTGACTTCCATCAGCTGCTTGATGCATTTGTTTGCGTATTGGCCCCTCCCAAAGTGTGGGATTTCCAACAGGCCTAGAATCCCATTTTTGGCCAGGCTGATTGCCCACTGGATTGGTTGGTTAATTGGTTCACAAAAGTGTCCTATACCCACAATTTGTAGGTAAAATTTCTTGGTGAACTCTACTAACTTATCCGTGTCCGTCATGTCATGGTCTGAGTACCTCAATTTCTCCACATGACCTAACATCTTACCTGCGATACGTACCCCTTTCTGGAATGCACGACAAGACTATGGCTATGGTGGCCTATTTGCGTGGTGACCTTGGTACTTCCTGTTTTCCCTTCCTCTATGGTGGCTAAATCGAGGTTCCAAACTCCATTGTTCTCTCTTCGACATACTCATCTTCTTGGCCGATGAAATCTTCCACTCTTCCCTCATGTGGTTGTGTGTGACCTTTCTGGCACGACCATTTCTTCCTGGTTCGAGAACGATGCATTAACTCTTGGGCCTTCTTCAGGGTTTTTGGGGTGCGAATTATTTCTTGCGTCCTAAGCCTGTTGCCCCTGTCCCCCTTCTGGTACATCAATGCCCATGCCCACTGATGTTGTCTGTTGGGTCTCCTCCAAGACAGGTGGGGTTTCCTGGTGTCATATTGGGCGATGGGATTTCATCCACATTGAAGAATTTTGGAGGCTGGAGTGGTTGTTGTTCACTTCCATGTGCTTGCGGTGGTGATATGGTGTTGATTCGAGGTCATTTTTCAGTCTAGATCGATTCTCCTAGTTTGGGTGGTGCCATGGTGTTAAGGGTGTTGTCCATCGAACGTAGTGGACTCTGTTACCTTTGGAAACTTCACTCTCGGTTTTGTATACTCTATTGCTCTCTGCTTTTCTTAATTTCTCAATAACCTCCCCAATCCCGCGTACTAGCTTATATAGTAATCATGTGAAGCTTCTTAGAGACATTCCCCAATTTGCGTTTTAGTTGAATTGGTGCTTCCCACGTACTTTCCATTGATTTCCCTTGCCGTCTCCAGTTGGCGCGATTAATGCGACGTCTCGTCAATCATTTTTGTCATTTAAGTTTGATAGTCATTGTTCGTTGGCAGTTATTTGTCATCTTCGTCTTTCCTGTTGTTTCCTCTTTGTAGTGACCGCTTGCCTTTTCTCCGTCGTGCTAGCATTTCCAAGTGTGCACACTCATTCTCCTTTTTTGTCTCACTATGCCTTTGTTTTTATCGTTTGATGTCTGACGCGGTATCTCTTATATATATATATAAGTTCTAGGAGGTCGACTGTCCCTATACAACTTCAGTCAACTCCCATTAATCATCCCTTTGCGTTCTGTTCCTCCTAAATCCTTCAATTGTACATCTCCCCCGTCTGTGATAGTCTTTACTTCGTATGGTCCTAACCAATGCATTCTAAGTTTTCCTGGGTGATGAAGGGATTTATTGTCATACACCAAGACTAAGTCTCCTTCCTTGAAATATTTTCTCTTGATATGCCTGTTATGCTAATATTTGTCCCTTGATTTTTGTACTTCTTGGTGAAAACCTGCTAAAATCCTATCTTCCTCCATGATCAACAATTGATTTAGTCTTTCCTGTGAAGTGCCCCGCTCTGTCATGTTTGTAATTGCTGCTATGCGCAGACTAGGTACTAAAAATTCTAATGGAACTACTGCTACTTGTCCATACACCAATTTGAATGGTGTATTTCTTGTCAATTTTTTACATGTGGTCCTGTATGCCCACAATACTGCTGGTATATTCAAGTCCCAATCATCCCTATTAACATTGAAGATCTTCGTTAGTGCATTTTCAAGGATTTTGTTAAAGACTTTCACTCTTCCATTTTCTTGAGGATGATATGGTGTACTCTTTTGATGATGAACTTCAAACTCCTCAATCATAGCCTTAATAGTATTGTTGATGAAGTGAGTACCTTGGTCACTCATCAAAATCCTTCGGCAGCCAAATCTAGTGATCACTTTCTCAAACATGAAGTGTGTTGTTTCTGTGCTACAATATTTTACTAGTGTTGCTTCTGCCCATCTTTTCAGGTATTCTGTCACAGTGATAATATACCTCGCTCCTGACCTTTTTTTTGGTCAGTTAATTGGTCCCAAAAAATCTATTTCCCATTTGTCAAATACCTGCAAAGTTACTTGTGGTCGCAAGGGGCATCTCATCCCTTCTATTCGGTTTACCAAACCTCTAACATATATCACATTTCTGACAGTAGTCCTTTGAGTCTCTGTGAATGGTCAACCACCATAGTCCTGTGTGCAATACCTTATGCATGGTAGCTTTGTCTACATAATTTCCTCCTACTATTCCCTTGTGGGATTCTACTAAAATACTTGGTCTTTCATGTTCTAGCACATATCTTCTCAAGATGCTATCTACACCCATTTTGTATAAGTTTCTTGTAATCAACTGATAGTCTGCAACCTTGACTACCAGGTTTTTCTTCTACACAGTTTTATACTCATGTGGCGCAGTCTCTATACTCAGGTACTGGATGATGTTTGAGAAGTATTCATCGACTATCTGGACTGAAAACAATTGTACATTGGAAAATTTGTCCTCTATATTCATGGGTTCCTCCCCATTAGTGATCCTTGACAGGTGATCAGGTCTTGCGTTCACATTTCCTGGTTTGACTATCACTTTGAAGTCAAATTCTTGGAACAACAATAACCATCTACAAATTCTCCCCCCCAATACTAGCTTGTTGATGAGGTATCTGAGTGCTGAATAATCTGTGAACATATTGAAATGTTTTCCCAATAAATAATTACTGAACTTCTGAAGCATGTAGACCATAACTAAGCCTTCCCTCTCTATGGTATTGTAGTTTTGCTTCGATTCTGACAGTTTTCTGCTAGCAAATGCTATAGGATGGTCCAATTCTCCTTCTCTTGGATACACCAGAATATCTCCAAGTGCTATGGTTGATGCATCTACATGTACGCAGAATGTCTTTTCCCAATCTAGGAATACTAGTATTGGTGTGGTTACCATCTTCTCTTTCAGGGTATCCAGATCGTGTTGACAGTCCTCATTCCATTGGAACTTTGTGTCTTTCCTTAGAAATTTCTCCATTGGCGCAATGATCTACGCATACTCTTTGTAAATTTCCTGTAGTATCCTGTGTGTCCCAATGTTGCTCTCAATTGACAGACTGTTTTTGTTGGTGGCAGGTTAACAATTACTGCAATCTTGGCAGGATCTACTAGTAAGCCTTGCTTGCATACTATATGGCCCAATAGTATTCCAAAAGGTGTTTTGAAGATTCACTTCTTAATATTTAACGATATCTGACATTGCCTTCATATTTCTAACATCATCCCTAAGACCTATACATGGTCCTTCAACGAACTATAGACTGTCCAATCATCCAGATATACCTCTAGAAACTGGTGGATAAACTCTTTAAATGCAGCTATGACTACTATGGAGAATATTGCTGGTGCATTCTTCAACCCAAACAACATGACTGTATACTGCTAGGATCCTCATTCTGTGGAAAAAGTGGTCTTGTATCTGTCTTCTGTTGCTATCTTGATCTGATGGTATCATGAGAATCCATCGGTGAATGAATAAGATTCATGTCCTCCTACATTCTCTAACACTTCATCTGTGAAAGGAGTAGGGAATGGGTCATGTAGGCATGCATTGTTCAACTTCCTCAAGTCAACACATATTCTTATCCCCCATTGTTTCTTCTCTTGAACTACCATCGGGCTTACCCACTCAGACTCTTTTACAGGTTCTATGATTCCAGCCTCCAACATCCTATCGATCTCGACTTTGACTTTTTTATTATATATCAGGTTTAGTCTGTATGGTCGTTGTATGATCGTTCTTGCCTTAGCTCTGAGCGGTATATTCATTTCTCCTAGATCTCCTTCTATGCCTTTCATTTCTGTGAACGTTGTTGGGAACAGGTCATTGTACTCCCACAATAACTCTGTTATACTTTCCACTGTTTTCTCATCCCAATAGTCTCCAATGCTGGCCATTTTGGGATTCTCAACTGTCCCGATGTTGACTTTCTTCAACTTGATCGACACAACGATTACTTCTGATTCCAGAGGTGGAACTTCCACTTCTCTCTCACCTTCAACTTCCTAAATATGAATATCGCGAGATTCATTTTCATCTGGTGCTTCTTCCTACACATGGTAGCATGAAAATAGTTCTTTCACTGTCTGTCTGTTTTGTTGTTGTTCTTCTGTCATGAGTTCAACTTATGGTTCCTTAATGAATATCACACCTATGATTTGTTTAAGTGTTGCATCTATGTTGGGGTTCTCATGTTCAAATGAGAAAGTGACTGTAAAGTTCTGTTGTAATAATGTCCATCTCGTAGTTCCTCTACGCAGTTTCTGGTCTGTATACTAGTTTGCTAGGATGCCCTCTAATGTGTGAACTAAATGGTGAGGCCATTCCTATGGTGGTGTCATTTTCCATCACTCTCTTCACCTCTCCAAGTGTTCTGTTGGTTCCCCCTGTCCATCATGTTTCTGTAGATGGTTTCTTCCTTTTTCTATGTCATTCCTAATGCACAGTAACTGCTTACATTGATACCAGTCCTTGACTGTTTCTTTGTCTGCACCCCACCATCTCGCAGGTGTTTCCTTGAGTTCTATATATAAGGAAAAGAGCCTCTGATTTTCTAACACTTCATGTTCCTACCATGTTAATAATGTTTCTAGGTCGTTCACCCTATGGAAGCTTGGAGGTTCCCTTAACTTTGTACCTACCCATCTTACTGCGTGGTCTATTCTTGCACATCTTCTTGTGGAGAGTTCGTGTAACCTCAGATGCCAATTTTCTAAGCCCGTATCTGAGTCTGACACAGATGAGGTGATGCTTCGCCAACTGAGTACCCCATCTGTAGTTGGGTTCACGTAATCTGAGTTTCGCGTATTTTTTCTGTACAATTGATTAATTTCCTCCAAGTCCAAGCAAGTAGGCTCTACGAACCTTTCCCATTCTGATGGGTCCAATGGCACAATGACTCTGTATTCTCCTGAATCTAAGGTCATATTCCACGCATTTAAGTTGATTATGGCTTGGTTATCAAACTCCCAATCCAATCCAAGAAATGTTGGATAAGGTGTTGTGCCATCCACTATCTCGATTACTTAGAAGTCGGATTTAGTTTGCACTCCATCCAGGTCTACTGTCACTCCTTTTAGTCTTCCAATTGGGAGAAATCTGTGTTGATTTTATAGTTTCAACTGAATCGGGGATTATCCTAATGTGGGATCTCCCATACATTTCCATGTTTTCTTGGGTAATACATTTACTTCATATCCTAAATCCAGTATAATATCTCCCATGTTGAAATATCCAATGTTGGCGTTCAACCTAAATTCTCTACTTGTTCTCCTCCTTGTATGTAGATGATTGATTGTTTTCTACTCTATCTTTCCTTCTGCTTCTATGCTACATATTTCTAGCATATTTTGTAATACTTTAATAGAGGATGAATCATTTAGTAGTTTTACACATGATTTTAAAAATCCTTTGATCGTACTTACTTGTCCCAAGGGCCGTGTGCCTTTGGAGTGATCCAACGATGGAGGCATCTCTTACTCTGGTACTTCCTTATAATGCTGCGCAGTTGATGTCGATGCATTGTATGGCTTCAAGAATTCTTGTCTGGCTTGCTTGAATATCTCATTTTCATTCTGCACATCAAATTGCTTCCTTGGTTCGACATTCCTCTTCACCCATTGGTGTTATGTTGCCTCTTGTCGTACTACGTCATTTCTTGTTTTAGCTTGTCCCCATGTAACTATGTTAATGTTTCTTCCTTCATCCCTCGCTTCTACTGAACTCCACTAAACATTCTAATTTTTTTGATTTCTCTTCTCCTGGATTTTCCCTAATAGTGTCGAACATTATTTCATGTCATGATCTAATGCGTGACAATACATACAAGTCGCTGGTGGAAGTGGGAATTCTTATGCATAGTATCCTGGTTGTGGGTCCTTGTAAATGTATATTGTAATTTCATTGTAAATCTAGACCATTCTTTATAAGGTCGTAGATCTAACGGTAGAAATTATGTTAGGGTTTTTTTCCCTAGAAGGCAATCCTCTGTTATGAGGGAAATGTATTGCATCTATGAATTAAGGAAAGTATTGTATTCTGAGAGAGGAGACTGTGACAAAAATAAGAGGAAGTTACAACGGTTTTGCTGTAGGTTGTATCCCTTCATTTGTTGGATAATAATAAAGGAAGGACCTATCAATTTCTCTGGTGGACGTAGCCCAAACTAGGTGAACCACGTAAATCTGTGTCTCTATTGTACTGTGTATCTTCTGTGGTTTGTTTTAGCATTTTTTTTTATTTTATTTCTCTGCGGTCCTATTTTTTTAACAAATGGTATCAGAGCGAAAGGTAACTCGCAGGAAAAGAGGGTTCCTGGTTCGAGTGGGAGCAATGTTAGAAGATGGAAAGTTTAGGGTCAAGAAATTTAACGGCCAAAACTACCAGTTATGGAAGATGCAGATGGAAGATTATTTATATCAAAAGGATCTATTCCTACCATTGGGCAGAGTAGAAAAGAAGCCGACGACCATGAAGGACGAACAATGGGAGATTCTTGACATAAAGTCTCTAGGAACGATACGGTTAAGCTTGGCAGCGTCGGTGGATTTCAATATTTCGAAAGAAAAGACAACAAAGGATATGATGGATGCGTTGGATAAACTATATGAAAAACCCTCGGCGTCTAATAAGGTATTTCTAATGAAGAGATTATTTAATATGAAGATGTCAGAAGGTGGGTCTGTTGCAGATCATTTAAATGAATTTAATACTGTTACTAATCAACTAAGTTCTATAAAAGTGGACTTTGATGATGAGTTTAGGGCTCTTCTAATCTCGTGCTCATTGCCAGAAAGATGGAATGGCTTGGTCATGGCTGTAAGTAACTCTGTCTTTGGTTCAAATACTTTAAAATTTGATGATGTTGTTGGTGTTATCCTTAGTGAGGAAATGCGACGGAAAAGCACAGGTGAGACATCAGGTAATTCATTGAACATGGAGAATAGGGGAAGACAAAAGGATAGAGGAAAGGGCTTAGGGAACCATGAGAATTCTAGGAAGGGACGATCCAAAACCAGACTTGGAAAGATAGAGTGTTGGAATTGTGGGAAGAAAGTACATCTAAAGAAAGACTGAAGAGCTCCAAAGAAACAAAGAGATGGACAACAAGAGAGAAATCATGAAGCAAATGTAACAGGTGATGTGTTACAAGATGCTTTGATTGTTTCTGTAGATAATATTTCTGAGTCTTGGGTAGTAGATTCAGGGGCTTCATTTCATTCCACACCCCATATGAAACATTTTCTAGATTATGTTCAAGGTGATTTTGGACAGGTTCATTTGGGTGATGATGCACCATGCAAAATTGTTGGAATGGGAAAGGTAAAAATAAAACAACGCAATGGAAACCAATGGTTGTTGAAAGAGGTAATACATGTTCCATATTTAAGGAAAAATCTAATTTCAACAGGGTAGTTGGTAAGTGAAGGTTGTGTATCCATATTTATAGATAAGACATGGAAGGTCATCAAAGGATCATTGGTGATAGCAAAAGGAGAGAAGGTAGGTACATTATATTTATGTACTGGTAATACTGAATCTTCTATCTCTTTAGCTTCTACAGGAGTGGATACAACACTGTGGCATCATAGGCTGGGACACATGAGTGAGAAGGGTATGCAGATACTTCACAAAAGAAATTTGTTGCCAGATCTTAAACAAATCGATTTGGAATTTTGTGAGCATTGTGTTTATGGAAAACATAAGAGAGTCAGATTTCTTAGAGTCAGAAAAGAAAAGAAGAATGAAAGGTTAGAGCTTGTGCATACAAATGTATGGTGACTAGATTAGGTATCATCTCTTGGTGGGTCTCATTATTAGGTTACTTTTATTGATGATGCAACTAGAAAAACTTGGGTTTATTGCATTCAACAAAAATCTGATGTTTTTGATACTTTTAAGAAATGGAAAGATTTGGTTGAGAATGAGACAGGACAAAGTTTGAAGTGTCTCAGATTAGATAGTGGAGGTGAATATTGCTGCAAGGAGTTTGATGATTACTGTTCATACCCTGGGATTCGTAGAGAGAAGACAGTTCCAAGAACACCACAAGAAAATGGTGTGTCAGAAAGGATGAATAGGACAATCATGAAGCGTGCAAGGAGTATGAGATTTCATGTCGGTTTGCCCTTACAATTTTGGGCATATGTTGTAGATACTATTGTTTACTTAATAAACATAGGACCCTTGATCTCTTTGGATGGTAGAATTCCAGAGGAGGAATGGATAGGAAAAAAGGTAAACTATTCTTTTTTGAAAACTTTCAGTTGTGAAGCATTTGTCTATATTGATAAAGAAAATAGAACAAAGCTTGAATCTAAATCCAAGAAGTGTACCTTTATTGGATACGGTGTTAATGATTTTGGTTATCGATTATGGTATTATGAAAATAACAAAATCATTAGGAGTAGAGATGTCATATTCAATGAGAAGGTCATGTAAAAAGATCAGTTGCAGAGAAAGAAACAGGAAGAAGAAAAACAAAAATACACAGTGCTTGATGAGATCACTGAAAAAGAAATTACAAAGGAACCTGAAAATCAAAATGTACAACAACAGGAGCAGCAGGTACCTCAAACACCTGCAAGTGTTGTTAGAAGATCTACCAAGTTAAGTATACCCCCTGAACTATACTCTCCTTCATTGTATTATTTATTGTTGATTGATTCTAGTGAACCAAAATGTTATGAAGAGGCAATGCATGTAGACACCAAACATAAGTGGGAGCAAGGCATGAAAGAGTAAATGGATTCCTTGGCAAATAAACAGACTTGGGACTTGGTTCAGTTGCATGCGGGAAAAAGAGCATTGCAGAATAAATGGGTTTACAAGTTGAAGGAAGAAGATGGAGGAGAAAAGCGGTACAAGGCTAGACTTGTTGTAAAGGGGTTTGCACAAAAGAAAGGTATAGATTTTGATGAAATATTTTCTCCTGTTGTTAAAATGACTTCAATTAGGACTATTTTAAGTCTTGTGCCAGTAGAAGATTTGCATATTGAACAATTAGATGTAAAAACAACTTTTCTCCATGGGGATTTGGAGGAAGAGATTTATATGCAACAACCACAAGGGTATGAGGTCAAAGGGAAGGAGAATTTGGTATGAAGGTTGAAGAAGATCTTGTATGGCCTAAAGCAAGCTCCAAGGCAGTGGTATTTGAAGTTTGACAGGTTTATGACAGAACAAGCTTATAGTATATGTCATTCTAATCACTGTGTTTATTTTAAAAGGCTAGAAAATGGAAGCTGTATTATCTTGTTATTGTATGTAGATTGCATGCTTGTTGTAGGGTCTAATATGAAGGATATAAATATGATCAAGAAGAAATTAGCCAATTCATTTGCGATGAAGGATTTGGGTGCTGTAAAGAAAATACTTGGCATGAGAATAACAAGAGACAGAAAAAATCGCAAATTGACATTGTCTCAGGGTGAGTACATAGAGAAGGTGTTGGAGAGG
>ML777687.1:6683-134920 GCA_009831015.1 Picea engelmannii | reverse complement strand
AGAGAGAGAGAGAGAGAGAGAGAGAGAGAGAGAGAGAGAGAGAATCCTCGTCAGTACTGGCCATGATACACCAGAGGAAATTGATGAGGCTGAGGTACTGATGGAATGGTTGAGTGAAGTGGAGCTGTGATATATTAGTGAAGAAAATAGGAATCTTTCACAACAAGCTAATATATACTTGCAAACTTAAAAGACTACACTTACCAGCATACCAGACTTACCTGAAAAACCATGTGACCCTTAAAAGAAGTCATAGATGTGGTTGAGGTAGATAATGAATGTTGGTAGTTGACCTTTGCAGAGAGAAAAATCCAATTGAACAAATTACAGGGGACACCACAAAACCTCCCCTTCAAAATGTAAATTCATATTGTAGGTTACCTCTATAGAGAGTCTCGGAAATACCGAGGGGGATAGAGAAGAAGACCAGAGAAGGAAAATAGGAAGACATGAAGAAGAGAGACGAGCAACAAATAATGGAGGAGACACAAGAAAACATACAACAATGGAACAAAACACATAAAACATAAAATACTCAAAGACGATGAAGAGAGAACGTGGTGTAGAGGCTTGGATGCACTGATTAAGGAAAAAAAAAAAAAAAGAGGAGATTTCTGGAAGAAAATAGGAAGCTTGTCTGAGTTGTCGATGATCGCTTTGACTAGAGAAGACCCAGATTCTAGAATGGGAGTAATAATGGGCCACAACTTGGTGCTTACTGAACAAAAACTAACATTGGTAAGAGGATGATCCGAAAATATCTTTTACACGACTATGGTTGAGTTATTAAGCATGGGTTGATTAACCAATTAGGAAGCTTTAAGAAAGAGGAAGAATTTATAGAAGAATAATAACAACCATATACACATATTCAGATCTTAAATAAGCAATAAACAACATCAAACCATAATGCCAATGTGATAATGGAGTTCAACAATCTCACCTACGTCTCCGAGCCTTGTCTTAGTGGGCTTTCTTATTTATGATCAAAGCTTTACAAGTACAACATGATAGTGCCAAAAGGTTACAACCATGAGATGGTCATGTTCTACTAGATCTCATGAACCCATCAAAACTGACGACACCCAAATCAGATGAACGAGGATCCCAGAAATGGCTCGCAAAGGTGCACTCCTCAATAGCTTTCTTGCATGACAATGGCTTTGGCTCAACAATCCGGCAACATAAACCTGTTCTAAATCACCTCATGTCCTCCCATGGCCTCAAGAAGTACTGGTTTATATAGATATGAAGTTGGTAACCATCTCCCAACTTCCCCCCAAGATCTGGCCTCAAAAAGGGCCCAATATCCCCCAATATTGGCCAAAAATCTCCAATAACAGGCCAAAAATCCATAAAAAACCACTATTATAAAGTTTATTAACCACTTTACAAAAAAATTTGGGATAATCCCCTCTGTCCTGGCATGCACCCCCTTATTCCTAGTCATATGGATGCATGTGGCCAAGCACAACCCCCTAGGGGCTGCGTGCTGGCCCTTACCACGCAAACCCTTGTCGTATGGAATCCAAAAACTGTGGGTTGTTCCCATATCTGCACACAATCGGATAGCTTCTAGTTTGGGTCACATTGAATGTTGAAAAACAACCCATAAATCGAGGGCTATTCCCCCACCTATCCGCCAATATAACCATACCCCCGCAGTTCCGTGGTAAGGTCTTATGCCTGTTCCACGGGATCAGGGCTACACTCCACGGTTTTCCACACCAAAATGAATACACGTTGGACACATGAGTATACACAAGGCCTACATCCAGGGCTAGACCATATGCTTATCCGTGTGCCTATTGATAAACGATGGTCATGTTAGCGTGGTCACATGGGTTACATCGGGGTTGGGGCTAGGCCCCAACCCTTACTCCACCAAATTTAACATAACCCCAAAATTATATATAAAGTTTCTCCCTTTACATAACAAGTGACACACATGGAAGGTTGGATAACCAAGCCCTACCAAAGCTTAGCCCAGTGGGAGGTTTGGGGTTCGAACCTTGCAAAATCCATAAAATTTTGATATACATAATAACCAATGCTAGGGTGCCACGTGGAAACTCATGTCTGGGCCACGTGGCACCTTATCATTTGCCGACTAATGACAAGTGTCAAATGCTGATTGGTCCACATGTCATCCACCTGTCTTCCTTGTCACCATACTTACCCAGCCATCGTATGCAACGTGTCACCGTACGGGTGTGCCACGTGTCACCCTTATAGTGGTGACACATGTCACTTCCTTGTTGGTCCAACTGTACCTTCCATGTCAACGTCCGTACACCCAGTCACCCTACCACGTGTCACCTCTAGAAGCTACCACATCAACACCGACTGTTCCTGCCACATCATTTGTATGGCCATACAACCTGTACATTTAGTTTCCACATGGCACTGTACAGACTGTATAGTCATCATTTTTTGTCGGTTTGACACAACGAATAGATCACCATAACTTGAGAAGACGACATTCGTTTGAGCCCATTCAATTTGTGTTGGGTTCATATCGATGAGGCCTACACACACGTCCGCTTTGAAGCCATTGTGAGAAATTTTATTTTTAGGCCTTTTTGAGCCCCATCAAGCTCCTGGATCCGAATTTGGATCACACCTCCCCACTAAAGGACCTTTTGGTCCTCAAAAGGTTACAAAAATGGAATTTGACTGATTACATACTCGTAAGGACAAAAATAAAATATGATGTTGTACAAAAATGATGTTATAACAGGTCATCATTTCAACATGTGTGATTACATTAATGGAAGAAAAATACAATGAAGTTGTGACATCCACTTATGGAAAAACCAAGTGTCTAGTTTCTTTCCTTGATGGTGTTCCTCTTGCATCGCTGGTAATTCTTCTTCCTTCATGAGTACATTCACAATCCTTTTGTCCTTATTTGGGCGAAGCTTCAGATTAAGCTTCCAACAACTAGACTTTTGATGTCCACTCCTGTTGCAATAAGTACAATGAATTTTTGGCATCCAAACATGTTTTCCCTTGTCTTTCTTTCATTGTGGAGTTGAATATTTATGTCATGTTTCCTTCCTGGCTGACATAGATTTCCTGTACATAGTTTGCCTCTTCCAACAATTGGCAACACAATGCTTGGGTGAATGACAAAAAGTACATGGGTACATATTCCACAAGTTTCGGACTACATGGTTATGTTTTTTATAATCAAAAAGAGAATTGGTAAAAACTTATGTTTTTTATAATCAAAAAGAGAATTGGTAAAAACATGACCATTATACCTTCCATGTTGATATTCAATTTGCTTTGGAGATGACTTTCATTCACTACCACAATCCTGGAGTGATGTGCCATTACCTTTCATGAAGTGTTTCTGCAATGTCTTAAGCTGGCCATTTGAAGCATTGCTTGCTTCCGAATTTTTGGAACCCATCTTGGAGGATTCTCCAATCTCCACTTTGCCATATCCCAATCCTAAATATCGAGGCCTTTCCACAACCTCAATGGGATTAACAATACCTTGACCCTCAATTCCAAGTCCCTTTCCTTCATAACCCCTCCTGGTTAGCAATTTCAATCCTATACCTCTTGTATGTTTTTCAAAAGCACCAAAACCATCTTGATGGGAACAAGGAGAATTTGTTGAATGACTTTCACTGCATACCTCATAGTTGTTTTCTAAAACAAATGTAGAAGGAAATTCCTTCAATCCTTCTTTTCCTTTGTTGTTCTTTGAATATTTCACTTGAACCGAGCTCTTTCATTCCAAGTAGTCTTCAAACAACACTTTCACCATCTCGGCCATGGAAAAAACCGAATTTCTGAATTCCTTCTCATCTTGAGAAAATCCTCCTATAGATCCCATTTTCTCCCTTAAGATGAGAACTTCCCTGGTTAACATGCAAACTCAAATTCCAAACATCAACTAGCTCTGATACCACTTGATCCGAAAAGATATTTTACACGACTATGGTTGAGTTATTAAGCATGTGTTGATTAACCAATTAGGAAGCTTTAAGAAAGAGGAAGAATTTATAGAAGAATCATAACAACCATATACACATATGCAGATCTGAAATAAGAAATAAACAACAACAAACCATAACACCAATGTGATAATGGAGTTCAACAATCTCTCCTATGTCTGTGGGCCTTGTCTCAGTGGGCTTTCTTATTTCTGCTTGAAGCTTTACAAGTACATCATGATAGTGCCAAAATGTTACAATCATGAGCTGGTTATGTTCTGCCAGATCTCATGAACCCATCAAAATGTACGGCACCCAAATCAGATGAATGAGGCTCCCAGAAATGGCCTGCAAAAGTGCGCTCCTCAATAGCTTCCATGCATGACAATGGATTTGGCTCAACAACTCAGCAGCATAAACCTATTCTGAACCACCTCCTATCCTCCCATGGCCTCAAGAAGGCTTGGTTTATATATATCTGAATTTGGTAACCATCTCCCAACTTCCCCCCAAGATTTGGCCTAAACAATGGCCCAATATACCCCAATATTGGCCAAAAATCTCCAATAACAGGCCAAACATCCATAAAAAATCCACTATTATAAAGTTTATTAACCACTTTATAACAAAATTTTGGCTAAGCCCCTCTGGCATGGTGTGCTCCCCCTTATTCCTGGTCATATGGATGCATGTGGCCAAGCGCCAACCCCCTAGGGGCTGCGCGCTAGCCCTTACCTTGCAAACCCTGGTCATATGGAATCCTAAAACCGTGGGATGTTCCCATATCTACGCGCAATTGGATAGCTTCTAGTCTGGGTCACATGGAATGTCGAACAACAACCCTAAAACTGAGGGCTATTCCTCCACCTGTCTGCCAATATAACCATACCCCCATGGTCTCGTGGTAAGGTCTTATGCCTATTCCACAAGATCGAGGCTACACTCGACGGTTTTCCACACCAAAATGAATACACGTTGGACACATGAATATACATAGGGCCTACATCCAGGGCTAGAGAATATGCTTATCTGTGCGCTTATTGATAAATGGTGGTCATGTTAGCGCGGTCGCATGGGTTACATCGGGTTGGGGCTAGGCCCCAACCCTTACTTCGCCAAATTTAACATAACCCCAAA
The DNA here is from genome assembly GCA_009831015.1 of Picea engelmannii. Classification (NCBI taxonomy): domain Eukaryota; kingdom Viridiplantae; phylum Streptophyta; class Pinopsida; order Pinales; family Pinaceae; genus Picea; species Picea engelmannii. The sequence continues at coordinate 129,833 of ML777687.1, read as the reverse complement.
CTTATATATAAAGTTTCCCCATTTACATAACAAGTAACACACATGGTGGGTTGACTAACCAATCCCTACCAAATCTTAGCCTGGTGGGAGGTTTTGGGTTCGAATCTTGTGAAATCCATAAAATTTTGATATACATAATAACCAATGCAAGGGTGCCACGTGGTAGCCCACGTGGCACTTTCTCATTCACCGACTGATGACAAATGTCAAACACCGACTAGTCCACATGTCTGCCACCTGTTTGCCCTATCACCATACTTACCTAGTCACCATCTGCCACATGTCTCCGTACGGGCGTGCCATGTGTCGCCCTTACAGTGGTGACACGTGTCACTTCCTGGTTGGTCCAATTGTACCTTCCACGTCAATGTTCATACGCCCAGTCACCCTGCCACGTGTGACCTCCAGAAGATACCATGTCAGCATTGATTTTGCCTACCACGCCATTTGTACGACCATATGACCTGTACAGTCAGCTTCCACGTTGCACTATACAGATTGTAAAGTCATCATTTTTTGCCTGTTTGACAAAACAGACAGATTGCCATAACTTGAGCATACAATGTCCATTTGAGCCCTTTCAAGTTGTGTTGTGTTTGTATCAACGAGTCCTACACATACGTCCATTTTGAATCCATTATGAGAACTTTGATTTTTAGGCCTTTCTGAGCCCCATCAAGCTCCTGGATCCGAATCTGGATTGGGGGAGGCCACCGAGTGATTGTTGAAGAAAGAAGGGACTCCCTTGTGCAAAGGAAATCTAGTTGAGAAACCACCTGATAAACCTATGCAGACCTTAAGCTCACTGGGGGGTGGAAAATTCTGCTATGTCAGAGGAGGAAGTAGAGTAACCTTCCTGGATCATCACAAACTTGGAACCTTGTTGAGTCAGTTTCCTTGGTGATATCATGGCTTGGCATGGGGGTGGCATGTTATAGGAAATTACTCTGTATCAGGGCCTAAGGTTGGGAGGAAAGGCATTCTCTCTTAGTCAACCGAGTTTGGCAATTTTCTTACCAGATAAGTGTTCATCTGCTTACTAATGAAATATCTGTATGCATGTGTAAATGTCTAAACTTAAGACAAAGTCAGTCATTTAAAATCCATGGTTTGAATGCATGAAATTTGGGATATGTATGTTTTTTATTCCTGCACTGATAAGCATGAAAATGATTTAGTATGGACAATTGCGTACTTGAGTATTTTGTGTCTCTGTATGGAAGACTTGTAAATCATCAAAGAGTTCCCTTGAAGTTTCAATACCTTGCAATGGCCTTAGAGTGGTTTTGAACTCTTGAAAATCAGGACTGAAGTCCTGTAAAAACTCAAGAAATGGCTAAGTCCCCGGAGTGGATTGTTATATCTTCATAAAATCTTACGTTGACCAAAGGAGAGATCATCGTCATCGATATGTATAGTCGACAGATCTCGACCCTTATTTGGTGAAGGCACTTCATCATGAATGACTGAGTGCCGGACTGGTGTGAGTCTGATGACATTGATAGTTGGAGAAAGAATGACAGTTGTATATCTGATTAGAAAATAGAGGATAAACCTAAGCCATAGATATTTGATGCATTTTTGCCAAAGGTAAAAGGTGGGTGAACTGAGAGGAGGCTTGAACACTGACGACATAGGAAATTCAATGACACAAAAAGGATTTTCGATCTATCGATGAGAAAGAGAATATAAATCACTGATCTTCCATGAAACTTGTTCACAAGAGGAATGAGGGTGATGATGCCATGATGTACATGTCACGCTAATAAGGTAGCCATACCATCCTTAGGATGATAAGTGTCAACTTTTCGTTGGTTGACAAGAGTCTAGGGAGGGAAGACGATGATAACTATTGATCTTGTTGGAGATTTGACGAACTGATCCAGACCGTTGGATCTAGATGCATCGTCGTTGGAAGTGTGGAGGTTAGTAAGGGAAAGTTCAACCAATAAATCTCGTCGAAGACATAGTGATCAATGATGACGATGGGATTTGGGGGTTAATGATGACCGTTGATCGGTAGACGAAGAGGTGGAATATCCACCATAGATCCTACAGGTTATATTCACACACTGTGCAAACCATTGGGAGCTGATAGTTAACTTTCATTCCAAAAGGCATCACCGACGTGCTCAGGACCATAGAGATCAAGGGTTGTAAGTCATAGGATATAGGGATGGTGCACTTTGGTGTATCATCGTCGGATGTTTTGGATTAGAAAGAGATAAATACGCGATAAGAAATTCTGACAACGACGAAAATGGGCCAAGGGATCAGGCCCATGGAACGATCGCATAGGTGGCAGCTTCCATGTTAGGTGGAAACTACGAAGTTGGGTGGCACGAGTGACAAGGTGACATGTGGATTCCACGTGGCAGTGAGATGAATTTTGACTATGAAATCATGATAAACCTTAGGAGGCCATAACGTTTGATCAGGAGCTCAAATTTGAGCATGGTTAAGGTCACTGGAAAGATCTGGACGAGAAGAAGATGATGGTACGCTCAAGAAACGTTTTTGAGATAGTTGGGAAAAGTGGGAATTTCTAATGCCCCATCCCTTAAAAGGATACTTAGGGAGTTGGGTTTGTTACAACCACAATAGTTAGTTATCTCAGGCCATTCATCTAAGAGTAGATGGAAATCAATGGTGGGAAATTAATAGTTGTTGGTCATTGTTTATAATTTCAAAATGAGTTTCTAACTTTGTTTCACTGTCAATTAACCATTACCTCCTTCATTGGATGTTTAATGTTATTGGGGTAGGTTGTATTCATATACCCTTAGGTTATGCTTCCACCTTAGTTGATTCACATTCCCATAAAGATGATTTGGATTTTTTTGTGATTCTTCTTATGTTGTGCATATCTCTTAATTCACCTACAACAAGCTTGGATGAATGGTTAAAAATAAACAATTGTGTACTATCTCATCTATTGGATCACTATTGAGGAGGACACATGGATGATATGTGATTATGGGGATTAAGCTGAGAGATGGAAAAATTAATCAATTGACTACAATACTACATTACTGTGTGTTACCACTAGTGCATTGTGATGGTTAGAAAAATTGTGTGTGATGTATGTTAACCAATGGAAATGAGATTTCATGAAATATCTAGGAAAAGGGTTGGTCTCATTTTAATGAACAATAGTGGCATATATCCATGTTAACCCAAAAGTGTGTTAAGTCTTTCAAAAATATTCCCTTGTATATTTCCGCACTTGGAATTTGTTTTTTTTTGTTGCACGTTCATGCCTCAATTTCATTTTGGTTACAATATTTTGCCTCTTCCAAAATGCGTCGTTGTATTTTGTCGTATCTATTTTACACCAATACTTATATTATTTTGAGTTCCTCACGGGTTCATCACCTATTCTCGTTCAAGTCCAAATTTATGTCGTTACCAAATCACACCACCATGTTCCACCATCCTCACTTTGCACCATACTTGGAACGTTTTTCAAATGTTCACCGTAGGTATAAGACACTCTCCCGATTCAATTTATTATCACCATGACCAATCCATCTGTCTAATTCATGATGCTTAGTCATTTTCTCATAATTTATTTCTCACAGATATTTCAATACTTAAGTCTATTTTCAACTTCAACGCAATTTCATGATATATCATAACTCTTCAAAACTCCCCCCCCCCAATGTTTGACTGATCCAGTCTTAACTTAGTCATTTCAGAAGTTTTGACCATAGGTTCATGGGTCTGTGGGTTTGTGTTGGTTTCTTGAAATACATTCCGATTCTTTGTTTCCCCGCGGTAATACATGTCTGATCTTTTCACTTTACTCAAAGTTCATTTAATGAAAATATTATGGAAAATAACAAGTGTTTAAAATATTAAAAGGTTGCTATTAATGGAGACCTTCTCGAGACAATTATCCATCAATTCAAAATTTAATTCTTATTAGTCTTCCCACAAAAGAGTATTTTCAAGGTATATTATGGTAAAAGGGTTTACTTTGAAATTAACATTCTAAAGTGACTGTACATCAATTTGCCAACTTCATTAATCATGAAAACCTGAAGAGAGGGGAGAGTCCACAAATATACCCTCAATATATTTGGACGATAAGATCAAAGGTTCCAGTGGTCAAGAGAATACAAGTATTAGTAATCATTTCATCCTTTGGAAATAAATTCCAATTAGATTTGAATGTCCGATATTTCTTCAACATGTTTTGTTCCAGAGGTTTTTGACTACAAATAATTGATTTTGTAGTGCATAGATATGTTTGATAAGAACCATATGATTATTCAACCTCAAGGAGAATCCCCAATTTCTTTAGTTCCTTTGATCTTCACAAGAATGTTTGAACTTCCAGAACCAACCATGACTTTCAAATGGATGATGCCAAAGATTTCTTAAAGGTAATGGTGGACTCAATATTTTGTAGGAATATCTTGAAGACCTGACACTGATGCAATAATATTTAATAATGTCTCTTATTCTTAAGCATGAAAATTGGCAAACAATTTTATTTCCTTGGGATCTAGAGTCACAAATTTGAGATAATATCTACACGACGACCTCAAAAATGATGAGGAATTTTTTAAAGGGAGTTGTGACTGCCTTTTTTTTTATGAAAGTTTCAAATATGAGTGAGTTGAAAAGAAAAGAAGAAGACTTGGCTTCTGTAGCTTGCATCAAACAACTCAAAGCATGTTGGATTAAAATAATCAAAAGTTTAAAATAAATATTCCTTGATTGTGACACTATAAGTGTCAAAAAGGGAGAATCGTATTCAAAGTTAATTGAGTTGGATCTAGATAGAACAACCAGAGAAGTTGAAGACCCAAAATTTGTATTAAATTCTATATTTATGACAAAGGAACAATTTGAAGAAAAAATGGAATTATTAAAATATTCATTAGCCGAGAAGTTTAATAGTTTGACTGGGTACTTAGAGTTAGAAGTTGAAAGTTGGTTAGTTAGATATGTGAACAAGAATGAAGACATTGAAGATGCTTTGCATCAACTTTAAATTGATTTCCATGATATGGAAAATTTATTATTTGATATAAAAGTAAGGCATGAGATAATTGTTGCACCTATGAGAGATTATATTGAAAATTGGTTGAAGAATGACTTAATAAAAATAATTGAACCAAATCAAGAAGTGGAAATTACAACTGGTCAAGGAACCCCAACAAAGGAGAATACAAAAGGCACCTCGACAAGGAGAGAGAGAGAGAGAGAGAGAGAGAGAGAGAGAGAGAGAGCGAGAGAGAGAGAGAGAGAGAGAGAGAGAGAGAGAGAGAGAGAGAGAGAAATCCATCACAATCCATCCCTATTCCATTTTCTTTTACGCTCCAAGGGATCTCCATCCCAACCCATTTGGACAAATACAAACTTTAATTTTATTTGTAAATAGATTATTATTATTTTTTTAAATCCCATAGAACTATTTTGTGGTGAAACTTTAATGATATATTGAACTCTGAGTTTATTTAGCATGCGGTGTTTGAAGTTCACCAATCATATTCTCTCTTATTTTGATATTTTTAATTTATATCAATTGTGGACTCGTATATTTATGTCTTATGAATGTGGTCAAAATTTATGATACTGTGATGGATGTGAGGAATGTTTATTTTCATCTTATGGTTACTTTTTCTTTGTATAATATCCCGTAAATATTATATACTATGAAATATTCTTGGTCCTTTTCTCAGGAATTTTCTTTGTGAACATTTTTTTTTAAAGTAGGAATTTATGATTAAAAAAAATGTTGATTCTGAGATCATTCTTGGGAAATTTCAAAGGAAAACAAGCACTCTTGTGATATCAGATCAAGGACCATCCACATCAATACAGTTGAAATTGAGCAACTGACGGAGGGATTTTTCACGGAGTTCCCCCTCATGTTACAAATAACCTTGAAACTACCAATGAAACGAGGCAGAGAATAGAAATTTCACAAATGAATAGAACCATTTGACAGATGAAAAATGATTTAACATGGTTGAGAAGATATAAAAATGTTGTCCCTGCAAATCAAAACCAAAGAATCATTGTTAAAGAGTAAAGAAGAATCCCTATCCAGGAGAAAAGAACAATAAATGATAGAGATGACATAAATGCAGATCATAGGCCAAGAGCACCTAGAGTGCCAAACCCTAATGTTGTGGTATTGGAAGAAGTTATTGAAGAATACGATTTTTATCAAGAAGAAAACATCATCCAAGATGAAATTCTGGAATCAGTACAGACAGATGAAGGTGAATCATCCTTTTACATTTTCAATGAAAAATAAGAGCCTGGAATTTCGCAAGAAAATGTTGTACAAATGAGAGCACAAGTGAATAAATTCAAAACAAAAGAGGCTATCCAAAAATAAAAAGAAAAGACAAAAGAAAATGCTACAGAAACAACAAAGCAACAAACAATTGTTAGTCAAGCAAAGAATCCACAATAGATGACCTATAATGTGATTGATGATTTGACCAACTTAAGAATTACTTTTCCCTTCATGGAATTGGTGAAAATTCCACAACAAAGGTAAAATATTTTGAACATCCTTGATGAACCAAGCACTAGAATAGAAGTTGTTGTCACAAATTCTAGGCAACACAATTGTTTTTCATCTGTCAAGCCAAGGGTTAAAGTTCCATAGTTTACATAGCTATAGAAAATAATGATGTTGTATTGCATAATTGTTTGGTTGATAGTGGAGCAACTAATAACATTATGCTCCTGTCAGTCATGGAGGCACTCGGAATGGGATGTATAAAATATTATGAGACGGAGGAAAGTATCTACACAATTGATTCAAGAAAGGTCATAGATTATGGTGAGATTAAATATTTTTATGCATGGATAACCTCAACATCACACATCACAACGATATTTACCATTATAGTGGTGTATTTACCTCTATCATACATAGTTTTTTAGGAATAGAATGGTCTTCAATGATTGGAGGTTATATTATGAACGATGGAAGCTACATTATGTTTCCCAACAAAGATGGAACAATGGCCAAAATTCCTAGAGAATCCAGAAAACCAATATCCTTTAGGAAGAAATAAAGTAAATTAATGGAGAATTATGTTGATGTAGGGATACAAATTTTTGTTGTTCTTATTCCTGAGAAAATCAACCCTCCAAAGCAAGAGGAGGAAAATTATTTTCAAGGTTTCTGGAATATGTCATTTGATGGTTCCTACTCCAAATATGGAAGTGGAGTAGGCATTTTTTTTAAGATTCCAGAGTCAATTGTATATCCACATTCCATCAGACTCGATTTTCCATGTACAAATAAGGAGACAAAACACAAAGCACTGATACAAGGGATGAATCTTGCATTATTGATGAAAGTAGAAAATTTGATAGTAACTAGTGATTCTAAATTGGTCATAAATCATATAAAAAAGAAATACAAGATCAAGAAAGAAAATATGAAACTATATGCAAAAAGAGAAAATGAACTTATGGACTCTTCAATTCATTCAATATTTCTTTGATACCTAGAGACAAAAAATAGAAAGTTGTCTCATTTATGGTTGTTGTGTCCCATTTTAATCTGGATGATTCTCAAAGTAAAAATACATTTCGAGTTAAGAGGATTTTCAGGCTTCCAGTATGTGAAAATCAAGATTACTTGCACGTTTTTGAAAATGATGAACATGTAGTTGATTTTCTTTTTGATTCAAATGATTCTTTTTAAAGCTTTGATTATCAAAATCATATATCTATCTCAAAATATTGTATTGGGTTTGAATCTCTTTTCACAAGAGATGATCAAACAAAAATTCATGATCCAAAAGAAGAGATGCTTGTCAGAAAAGTGCAAGAGACACAAAAGATAAATATTGGTACTCATGATTCCCGAAAGTATGTAAATCTTGGCACCATGTGTACAAAACAAGAAACCGATCTATACACTTCCCTTTTAAAAGTGTTTTATGGTATTTTTTCTTGTACTTATGATGATCTAAAGGAATAGGACAAGTCCATTTTTCAACACATCATACCCCTTAAAGAAGGAGCTAAGTTTGTCAAGCAGAAACCGAGAATGATAAATCCTAAACTAAAGCCTTTAGTAAAGATTGAACTAGAAAAATTAAAAAGGGCTGGAATAATTGTTCCAATCCGACATTCAAAGTGGTTATCAAATCCATTAATAGTCAGAAATAAGAGTGGAGAAATTCACCTTTGTGTAAATTTCAAAGATTTAAATAGAGAAAGCATAAAAGACAATTATCCACTCAAAAACATGGAAATGTTGTTGCAACAAGTCACTATTTCTCCCTTGATGTCTATTCTTGATGGTTTTTCTGGATATAATCAGGTGTTGGTTGTTGAGGAAGATAGACCCAAAATTGTTTTCATTTTTATTTTTATTTTGGAATACTTATTCATATGTTCGCATGGTTTTTGGGTTAAGAATGCGAGAGAAACTTTCCAAAGAGAAATGGATCATGAATTTAAAAATTTAATTAGAAATTTCATGGATGACTATTGGGATGATTTGACTATCCACTCAAAGTTGAGAGAAGAACATATCAAACATTTGAGAGAAGTCATTGAGCATTGCAGATTGTATGGTATATCTTTGAATCTGAAGAAATCTCTCTTCGTTGTATCAGAGGGAAGATTCTTGGGGCATATAGTAAGTAAGGAGGGGATACATATTGATACATAAATCATTAAAGAAATTAATGATCTAAATCCCCCAACATCTAAGAACGGATCCCAATCTTTCTTTGGAAAGATGAATTTTGTACAGATATTTGTCCCAGATTATGCAACCATTGTAAAACCCATTAATGTGTACTTGAAAAAGGACTAGAAGTTTGAATGGACTACTCAAGAAATAAAGCATGCAATCACTACTGCTCTAGTGCTTGTCAACATAAATTTTGATAAATAATTCATATTATATTCATTTTCTTAATATGAAACTATTCCTTCCATACTGACACAAAGGAATATGAAATGAGAAGAACTTCTAATAAGTTTCATGAGTAAGACTTTACATGATTATGATATAATATACTCATAAATAAATAAATAAACTCTGTCCTTGGTCAAAGAAGTGGCACATTTCAGGACATATATTTTATCATATCATGTCATAGCTTATGTCCCAACATCTCCAATAAAGATGTCGCTAAATCAACAATTGGGGGAAGGAAAATGGGAAAATCGGCTTGCTAAAATTCAAGACTATGATATTGAGATCAAGACTTTAAAAGTAGTTATAGGACAAGAACTATGCAAGATAATGACAAGAATTGATGCAATAAATGGGGATATATATATTTCACAGGGTCATCATCATCCACATTAGAGTGGTATAAGGATATTATATTTCATTTGAAATCTGGTCAATTTCCAATTGGTATGTCTTCGAAGGAAAGAAGGTCATTGAAAATGAAAGAAAATCAATATGTGCTAGTTGTTGAAGTCTTGTTTCGCATAAATTTTGATGGAATGTTGTTAAGATGTATTGACTCAACAAAAGCTCAAAATGTGCTTGGAGAATTTCAGGAAGGTATTCATGGCAGGCATTTTTCACCTACAACAACTGGACACTTAATTATGAGAGATATCTACTATTGGCCCACCATTTTTAAAGAATCGTATTCAATGATCAGAAGATGTATCTCTTTCCAAAATATTTTTGGAAATATGAAGAAAGTAACAATTCCATTGCAACCTATAACAGTTGAAGAACCTTTTATACAATGGGGATCATATGTCATTGGACCAATCAATATGAAATCTAGCAAGGGTCACTCATATATTCTCACTACAACTGATTATTTCACCAAGTGGAAAGAGGCTATATCTCTTAAAAAGGTTGATTATGAAGAAATTATCAACTTCCTTAAAGACACCATTTTGTCAAGGTTCAGAGTCCTAGAGATATTCATAACTAACAACGGGTCAATATTCATAGGATCAAATTTCACCAAATTTTGTGGGGAATTTGGTATTATGATGGTTCAATCATCAAACTATTATCCCCAAGGGAATTGTTTAGTTCAATCTATGAATCAAACATTGATCCAGATCCTTACAATGACAATCACAGTGAACCCGAGGAATCGATATACAAAGTTGATAGATGCATTATGGGCTAGCATACTTACACCAAAGGACAACACGATAGTATCACCATACACATTGGTATATGGAAAAGAAGCAAAAGTGCCAATTCATTTGGAATTAAATTCCTTGACTTATGTTGTGAACTATGAAGATATAGAAGCAGTTTCTCCATTACAAGGAAGATATGATCAATTGATGCAATTGGAAGAACACAAAAATGAGGCATTAAATAAAATGTGTCAAAGAAAAAAAAATATTAAAAGACATTTTCATCAAGGTGCATCAACAAAATGTTTTCAAAAGGGACAACTGGTGTTGTTGTGGAATAAGGAAATAGAAAAATCGTCTCAGCATACAAAGTTTGAAGAATTATGGATTGGTCCATATATTATTGAAAACATTCTTGGATACAACTCTTATCTAATGAAATATATGAAAGGGTCAGTGAAAATGTTTCTAGCCAATGGGTAACATCTCAAAAATTTATTCTCTTAAAAAATTTTAGTCTCAACATGTACATAATTTTCTTTTCCTTGTGCATATTTTCAAAAACTTTGTTTTCTTTTGTTTTACTGACTCCATTTCCCAATGGTCGAGATTCTGGATTCTTAGTATCCCACAATGGGTTTCTATCCCATAGTTGGAGCTAGTTGTTGACCCAAAAGAGTGTTAAGTCTTTCACAAATATTCCCTTCTATATTTCCACACTTAGAAAAAAATTTCGTTTTGTCGTGTGTTCATGACTCAATTTCATTATGGTTACAAGATTTTGCCTCCTCCAAAATGTATCATTGTATTCTCCCGTATTTATTTTACACCAATACTTCGATTATTTTGAGTTTCTCGCGGGTTCATAACATATTCTCGTTCAAGTCCAAAGTTCCTCCTTGACCAAAACACACCTCCATGTTTCATTGTCCTCATTTCACACCATACTTAGAAATTTTTTCAAATGTTCATTGAGGGTATAAACCACTCATCTGATTCACTTGATTACCACCATGATTAATCCATCTGTCTTATTCATGATACTTAGTCATTTTCTATTAATTCAGTTCTCTCTTTATTTTCCAATACTTAGTCAATTTTAAACTTGACCACGGGTTCAGGCTATATCATAACTCTTCAAAACTCCCCCCTACGTCTGACCGATCTAGTATTATACTTAGTCTTCTCGAGTTTTCACCATGGGTTCACGGGTCTGTGGGTTTGTGTTGATTTCTTGACATACATATGATTCTCCATTACCTCACGGTAATACATATCCCACCTTGTCAATTTTACCAAAGTACATTTAATGCAAATATTACGGAAAATAAAAAGTGGTTAAAATATTAAAGGGTCGTTATTAATGACAACCTTTTTGAGACAATTCTCCATCAATTCAAAATTTAATTCATAATAGTCATTCCTTAGAAAGAATATTTTCAAGGTATATTATGGTAAAAGGGTTTACTTTGAAATTAAATTTCTAAAGTGACTGTACATCAATCTATCAAATTCATTAAGCATGACAACCAGAAGAAGGGAGTGCTTCTACAAAGATACCCTCAATACATTTGGACAAGAATATCATAGGTTACAATGAGCAAGAGCATACAATTATTACTCATCATTGTAGCCTTTGGAAAGAAATTCCAATCGGATTTGGACGTCCAAGGTTGCTTCAACAAGTTACGTTCCATAGGTTTTCAACCGCAAATAATTGATTTCATGGTGCATAGATAAGTTTGATAAGAAACAAAGGATTATTCAACTTCAAGGAGATTGCCCAATTTTTTTAAGTCCCTTGGTATTAAAAAGAATGTTTAAACTTCCAAAAGAAACCATAACTTTCAAAGGGGTCGAAGCCAAATATTTCATGAAGGAAAGAAATAGTGGACTCGAGCTTTTACGAGAATATCTTGAAGACTAGACACTCACGCTAGAATATTTATCAACTATCTAGGTCAGTCTAATGAAAATTCTCTACCAAGAAATGGCATGGTTGTTGGAATGCAATGGGAAGACCCAGGGTTCAACATTAATTCACCAACAAAACCCTAAAGATATCGACCCTTTTGAAATCACCCGCGAACAAGTGAAGTCTCACTCGAGGTGTCTATGGGGACTGTAGGAACCAGGTTTCCACAGTCATGGATGAATGTGAGGAATTCATTATAACTATTCAACTTAACATTCATTCATTATATTATTCATTATGTGTGCAGAACCATAACAACATATCACAGATTCATATTAACCAACCTACATTGAGTGCACGTAATAAAAAAAACACTAATCAAACACATCACAACATAGCAAATAGACACCATATTTTAATGTGGTTCACCCAATATTGGCTACATCCACAACAACATGCATCATATATTATTATTTTGCATGATCTCTTACAAAAGGTGCATAGTGTGCTCATACATAATATCTTAGTTCTACCCCAAAATTCCCTTGTCGTTCATGCATAAAATGCACAATTATCTCATTCTCTCCTTTTCAACTCATGTCCACCTTCAAAACTACTTATTTATACCCAAAACCCATACATATCTATACATTTACATTAGGGATTAGCCCATTACGAAATGGACCGAAACGCCTAACTAACTTCCTTCTTTTCTTCTGCACGTGCTGATCCTTAGATGACTTGTCGCACGACTGCTCTTGCATGATTCCCAAAACTAATCCCAAAATGTCCTGCTCCAACAAACCCCCAACACTCACCTATGGCTCATCCCGAGCCACTTCAAGCCTTGTTCCACGTCACAATAAACTTCTAGAATGTTTCTCTTGCAGTCACAACCTTTTCCTTTACGTGTGTTTCCTACTGCAAAGTTCCCTCCACTATATCTGTAGTAATGTGGGTCTTCATATTCTATGCACTCTCTTGCACTACCTTCTTTTCTATGCCTTGCGCAACTGTAAGTTCATGTGTTACCTAGAACACTTACTCCTACATTGTCTCAATATTTTATGAACGAGCTTGTTGTTCTACTCTTATTTGGTTTATGTCTAAGTACAACTTCATATTCTCCATGATTGCAACCATCTTTTCTGTTGGTGGTAAAGTTCTCATCGTCTCTTTAAAATTTAACGCCTCCGCCATCTTAGCCTGCAACTTCTTCCCATTTCCTTGCAACTTCGCATCTTCTGTTAGCTGAGTCCATACTTGTGTGCTTTCATCATACAACTTGGCAAACTCCTCCAAATTCTTGATACTTTCCACTGTTGTTGTTATTTTCTTCTCCCTTTTCTCCCTTTCTTCCGGTAGAGTGCTTGGAATAGTGCACGCTTATAAGTCTACTATCTTTGAACGAAATCCCTGAATGGATTCACTAATCTTCAAAACTTCCTATTCTAATGGAGCATATACTTCTATTGGTATATCTAGAAAATTATTGTACACTTCATTTTTCAACCTTCATTCTCTATGTTCTTTTTCATCCCACTCCATCATAAATTTAATTTATTCTATATGCAATGCTTCCTTATCATCTATCACTTTGGTCAACTCCATAGTTGTCGACTCTGCACGAAAATTTATCACCTTTGTAACAATTGTTTGCAAACCCTTTAATACATTCATCGACAACTGTGACAAGACTAAGTCAATATGACTTAATGCTTGTTCTTTCTCCTGCATCTATGTCGAGGGGAATTATAATTATCCCACTGATAACTTCATTACTCTATGCTCTCCTAATGATTTTGATGGGTGAGACGTTGTCAGTCTTACTTCTATAATATTTGTTGTACTCTCCATTTGTTCTTCCTCTGTCCTTTGCTCTAGTGTTATCTTGGATTCTTCCAAAATCTTATGCAATGAATCTATCTTCTCCTATATATATGTGTGTATGCCCTCTTTTTTTTGCACCACATGATGAAACACTTTATTCGTCACTTCCTTTACTTAATCTCCTATTTTCTCTAAGTCATCTTTTGTCAGGGCCTGGGGGGCCACTTCCTTGAATGCTTTCCTCTTCTTGTGTTGGTTTATTGATTTCCCCTTATCCTGTTCTTTCCTCTTCTCTATGGGGTGCGGTACTATTTTATGTGTGTCTCCTGCATCATTTCATTTTCCTTCATGTTATTCTTCTTTTTCTTCTGGACCGTTCTCTAGAGGTTGTGTTTCTGGCTGCTTTGTTTCTGGTACCGGGGTTTTCCATTCGTACTCCTAGTCTTCTATAATCTGTCCAACTTCATATCTTATCAACCTGTATCTGGTCATCATCAACAACTGATCTAGTTCCCTCTTAGCTTGGATATACATATGATGTCTTCCTTCTTTAAAACATGTAATCTCTTTGTATGCTTCCCCTATGGTAGTATGGGCGGTGTATCCTGAATGCTCTGTCGAATTACCTCCTTGTAAACACAGTAAGTAATGTTGTTATCCAACTGTCTTTACTTGTGTGCATTATTCCACGAGTTCATATATATTGTTGCTAAACATGGTTTCTTCACAACTCCCAGAAAATGAGTGTCTTTCGGCTCCCTCCAAGCCATTAATGCAATCAATATCAATAACCACTCATAATGAAATTATGTTTATCTTTTTCCTCCCTGCAATCCATCAAGAATTGGTTTACGAGGAATGTCGCCCAATTAATTTGTACTCCTATGACACACTTCTCAGATGTTGCTATTACACGTGCTAGTACCTCATATTTGTGACATTTCCTCAACAACTTATAGGTCAGCACATGGATCACGAACCTGAAAATATCATCATTAATACTTGCAACATCAAACCACACATTCCTCTATGTGTTTCATACTTATCTTTCATCTTCTCTGCTAAGGATTTCTCCTTAGATTTCTCTGTGAATAATGGAAGTGGTTCTTCCCCTGCTTATGGTAGTGTAGTGATCCAAAAAATCAACAATGTATCTATGGACACTACTCTTTCTAACCACATGAACCTCCCATGGATGCAACTTAATAACATCTTGATGCAAATGTTTATCTCTGTTGATATTTTTGTGAATGTACTTGTCTATTGCTAACTATGGAAACTTATTTATGATTACCCCTGTGGGATCTCTGGTTCAACAAGTTCATACTTTGGTTCCTTTGGTAACTTAACCTTCTTCGTTATTGACTACTTGGGTGGCACATAATCCTTCAGAAAGTTAACCAGGATTGGCCCTGATGCTAACGCTTTCGTGGTTTCCTTGAATACAGGTATCGATGTCTACCTGGTGTGTTGTTTATTTTTCTATGATGAGGCTTCTCTTGTATTCGGTGGCTCCATAGCGCTCTAAAACACACTCAAATCTCTCTGCAACAGACTTAACTTTCTATGAAACACTGTCTCTCTCTATCTCTTTGTTCTCTTGAATGTGCATGCAAAAATAACCTGTCCTTTTCGACCCCTCGTCTACTTTTATACCTTGTTTCTAGCTGCTTCCATTCTTTTTCATGCCTAATTTTGCAGTCTAATCCACTTGTATTTGCATTCAATTATTGCCATAACTCTTCATTAACTTCGTATCCTCCAACATATCATACGATATATTTTCCATCCTATGAAAATCCTCTTTCTAGTTTTCCTTTATGACTACGCGTCTCCACTTCCTCTCCATCATGTTTTCTCTTTAATACATGTCCCATCATGTATGTTATTTAATTCTTTTCATGCCCTCTGCGTAGATATTTGTCATAATTCAATCCTCCTTCCTGTGCACAATTCCTTCCTCTTTCTACATATCTGCTACATTTTATGGTTTATTACCTTATGCATTACTTCAATATTCTTTCCTCAAACTCTTTTATTTCTTTTCTTCTTTTCTTTTTCTTTCTATAATACAAATACTATTATACAAGTTCTATAGTACACATTTTGCGCGCTTCAACTAGTGCGTAGAAACACAATTGTCCCTATACAATTTCAATCGAATATCGTTTACCAATCCTTCCACATGTTCCCCATTTAGTTTCTCCAATTGAAAAACACCCACCTCTGTCACAAACCTTATCACATATGGGGCCAACCAATTCATTTGTAACTTCCTAGGGTGTTGAAAAAACTTGTGATAAAGAAAAACTAAGTCTCCTATCTGGAACTTATTTTGTTTAATGTGTTTTTCATGCCAAGATCTGTCATGCGCTTTCTAAACTTGTTGATGGAATCCTGCGACAAAACGGTCTTCCTCTAGTTCTACTAGCTCTGGCAATATTCTTTCTACCATGCCCAAATCAATAAGCTTTTTCAATGCGACAATGCACATACTTGACACGATGAATTCCATAGGCATACATACTTCTTAACCATACACTAATCTGAGTGGTGTTTGTCATGTCAACTTCTTACTTGTTTTCCTATACACCCATAGCATTGCTGGAATCCTCAAGTCCCAGTCATCTCGACTTACATTGCATACCTTTGTCAGTGCATGTTCTAGGATCTTGTTGATTCCTTCCACTGTTCCATTTTCTTGAGAATTGTAAGGTGTAATTTTCTAGTGATGAACCTGGAATTCCTCTGTTAACATATCAATCCTCTTATTCAAAAAATGAGTTCCTTTATCACTCATAAGGATTCTCAGACATCCAAACCTTATCACCTCATTTTCAAACAAAAACTGTGCAATAGTCTCTGTGCTGCAATATATGACAGGTTCTTCTTCAACCCATCTGGTCAAGTAATCTATCCCAGTAATAATGTATCCTTCTCCTAACCTTTTCATTGGTGGATTGATCGGTCCAAATTTTTTTATTTCCCATTTATCAAACACTTGTAGTGTCACTTTTGGTACTAAAGGCATTTCCTCTCTCCTGGAAGGCTTCTCGATTCTCTGATAGACATCATAGGTTTAATAGAACTCCTTAGCATATTTATGAAATGTGGGCCACCATAGTCCTACACAAATATAAACTTAGGTGGGGCTACTCCTGTACTCAATAACTGGACTATATCTGCAAAATAGTCATCAACCATATGTACTACAAATAAGTGCGCATCTGGCACACTGCCATCCAAATTTCCTGCATCTTCTCCTAATAGTATGCGTGAAAAATGAGTTGGTCCTAAGTTTCACTTTCTTGGCTTCACAATTAATTCAAAGTCATATTCCTGAAATAATAGTAGCCATATGCATATCTTACCCCCCAACACTATCTTATTGACCAAGTATCTCAATGCATAATGATCTGTGTACATTTTAAAGTGTGAACCCATCAAATAATGTCTAAATTTTTGTAGTGCATATATCGTTGCCAATCCTTCATGTTCTATAGTAATATAATTTCATTCTGTAGTTGGCAATTCCCTGCTAGCAAATGCAATGGGGTGATCTAAATATCCTTCTCATGGTTGTGATAGAACAATGCCTAATGCTACAACATATCAAAATATGATGCATCCACGTGAACATGGAACCCCTTCTTCCAATCTAGAAATATCAAAATAAGCACGATAACTAAATTTTGCTTCAACATATCCAAACTCTTTTGACATTCTTCATTCCATTGAAATTTTACTTCCTTCTTCAACAACCTCTCCAATGGAGTTGTGATCTGTGCATATATCCTAATGAACTTCCTATAATACCATGTATGAATCAACGATGCTTGTAATTGTCGCACTAAAGTAGGTGGTGGAAAATCAACAATTACCACAATCTTCGTAGGATCAACCAATAGTCCCTGTTTACATACTACATATCCTAGAAAAATACCAAACGTAGCGCAAAAAATGCACTTCTTTAAGTTTAAAGATATATGAAATTGCCTGCATCTTTCCAACATCATGAGTAGAGTTTCAACATGGTCTTTCAGAAAACTAAACACTTTCCATTCATCTAAGTATACTTCTAGGAACTTATGTTTAAACTCTTTAAATGATGCTACAACCACTCTAGAGAATACTGTTGGTGCATTCTTCAATCCAAGAGGCATAACTGTGTACTGGTAACATCCCTATTTTTTCACAAATGTAGTATTATGTCTATCTTCCATCACAATCTTAATATGATGATACCATTAAAATACATCAATGAATGAGTAGGATTCATATCCTCCTACATTCGCCAAGACTTCATTTGTAAATGGAGTAGGAAATGGATCATGTAGGAAATCATCATTCAATTTCCTCAAATCTACAGAAAATTTGATTCCTCATATCTTCTTATCCTGAACCACCATCGGACTAATCCACTCTGACTCTACGATAGGTTTAATAATTCTTGCTTCCAACATCCTTTCTATCTCTACTTTCTCCTTTTGCTTATACATTGGGTTCAGTCGATATGGTCTCTACTTAACTGGCTTAGCATTTGGTTTCAAGGGGATCTTCATCTCTCCTAACTCTCCAACAATCTCTTTCATCTCTGAAAATGTAGTTAGAAACAAATCCTAATATTCACACAATAAATCAATAATCTTTTCAACAATATCTTCATTCCAGGAATCTCTTATGTTCAAAAACTTGTGCTTGTCCTCTATACCAATATTCACTTTGCACATTCTCAGTGGATTTGCATATATAACATATTCAAGTTTTGGACCTTCTATTATGCATTCTCCATTAGTTTATGGTATTTATAAATTTCTTGGATCTTGATCCTCTTGGTCTTCTCCAACGACATTATAACATTCCAAAACTTATTGAACCATCGCAAAATATCTATGCGTGCAACATACATGTACTAGTTCTATGAAGTCTTCTAATGCAAAGATCTTGTCCTTGATAACCTGCAGAGTTGTGTTTACTAAAGGGGCCTCATATTCAAAACTGAAAGTAACCTTGAAGTTATGAGTTAAATATTCCCAATTTGTTGTTTCTCTACACACTTCCAGCTCTAAGTACCAATTCTTCGAAATTGTATCCATAGAGTGTATAAACAAGTGCATCCATTATTTCTTCGGTACTGATCTCCATGTCGCAATGAACTGTGTAACATGCTCTATAGGACAACTCAACCTAGTATATTTCCACACAATATATTCATTTCCTGCTCCAAACATGACTTGTAATAACCTTCTACATTGCTTCCAATCCTCAATTTTATCCTTATGCGCAACCCACCATATTGCAGAAGTTGCTTTCAACGCGATATCTAAAGTTAACAGTCTTTGTTGGTATGGTATCTACAATTCAAATTCCTTTATAAAATAGTCTATGGATGTTAGTCCATCATACTTCAGGGGATCACATACCTCAGTTCCAATCCATTGTAACGTGCAGGTAATGTGAGAACATCTTCTTGTTGATACTTCATGTAATTTATGTTACCAATTCTCTAGTGCTTCTTCTCAATTTGATGCACATGAACTAGTGCACCATCAATAATAGGGTTCACATAATCATCCATCCACGCAGTCACATTATGCAAGTTATCGAGCTCTTTTCCCTTTTCCAGTTCCACATATCTTCTTCCCTTTGTGGGATCTAATGGGACAGTAAATTTCCAGTCTCCTTCTTCAAAGACCATATGTCTCTTCTTCAGATCAATTAGGTTTTGGTTAACAAAATTCCAATCAAGTACTAATAATGTTGGATAATTATTACTTCCATCTAATATCTCTATTACTTCAAAACCAACTATACAGTGCAGTCCATCAATGTTAACATTCACCCCTAACAGTCTTCCAATCGAGACAATCTTATGTTGATTCACCAACCTCAATTGAATAGGTGACCAAATTAACTTAGGTTTTCCCATTGTTTCCCAGGTTTGCTTCAGAAGGAAATTCACATAAGATCCTAGGTATAAAATGATATTATCTATGCCATAATATCCTATCTATGATTTAGTCTGAGTTGCCTATTTATTATTCTCTTCCAATGTACCTGGTTAATTGCTCGTTTTACTACAAGGGATTCTTTGTCTTGCGCACATTAATCGATCATACCATGTAGTGCGTTTAACACAGTCTCATCCTTCATTAAATAAACAACTCTTCAATAAATATCTCAACATACTTACCTTCTCAACTTTCCTTTATGAATGATCATAGACCGGAGGCATGTCATACACTAATGGCGCAGTAGAAGTCGAAGTTATCAATTCTATCTCCAACAGTTCTTTCCTTGCTTGCTTGTACATGTCCCTCTCCTTTATAGGGTCAAAAAATGGAGGAGGATCTGCTTCTTTCCTTATCCACTGCTCGGTCTTCTTTCCTTGTTTTATTGCATCAACTCATATTCTCAGTTCTCCATGTGTAATTGATGCTATGTTAAGTCGTTCATCATGCTCCTATGCAACTATCATCTGCACATTTAGGTTCCTCTTTTATTGCCACTTCCCGATCAATTGTGGACATTCTTATGTCTCATGTTCCAATTGTCTACAGTAAGTGCATGTCATGCAAGGATTCAAACAATCCCACGCAAATGCTCAAGATGATTACATTTATAACATATAATTGGGCCTCTTCCTCTTCCAAATCCTCCTCTTCCATGACCTATGAATCCTTCTCATCCTACTTGATTGAAAAATCTCATAGTATTATGTTGTGATACTCCTCTTTCTAGTTCTTCTTCCCCTTGGACCCTGTATGCATCCATTGTGCGCTCTCTCATCAAATCAAATGCACAAAATTCCTTTTCATCATGTTCTAAAAACTTACAAAACTTACAAAACAGGTTTCTAGCAGTGCTCTAGTACTTCTCCATCAACGGGAAAGTAGTAGGATGATGAACCATCATTTTACATATCTCACACCATACTCCTAAATGATTTGAAGCTCCTGTGGTAAAATATTCCTTAAAATATGTACACTCATTCTTACAATGGCATTATGTTCTACATGTAACACACCAAACGTCTTCTCCTTTTTCCTTTCTTTAGCCAACTCTTGCAACTAAATAGTCAATGCAGCTAATTGCAACTGAACCTGAGCCATCCCTACATCATTTTCTCCTATAGGGGATGCTTCCAACAACATATACATATCTAGGGCTTCTAACTACGACGTAATATTTTGTTGCGTCAAAGGGAAGTGTATATGAGGCAACAATCCTGCAATGAACCACTCCCTATGTTGCTAATATGGGAACTAGAAAGCCAACCAATCCTTTAAGATCTTGATTCTATGATCAAAATTCCATACTGACTCATTTGAAAACTTCTTGATCTCTTTCATCTTTGTAATACACCAAGACTCATACTTCGACTTCTGGAACTCTTTCAGTAAAGATTTCCTAGTGTTTTCAAATGTTCTAGTTTGTCCAACATGTGCAATAGATTGATACTTCATATACCATAGTAATGCATGTTCTCTAAATGTTGTTTCCAACTGCACAATATTTGCATCATAATCCTGGACATTCTTTTCTTTCCACATCACTTAAAAAAAAAAAATGTTGTTCTAGATCCTCTGAACTTGCTCTGTGAAATACATGCATCCTCAATGTGGGATCTAATCTTGCCATTGTGCTCTATGTGGTATTCGTCCCTGGTGACACTAGATGATTCTGAGTTGGCATACTACTTCCACTACTCTCAAAACCTTTACTGCTATATTTACTTCCCTCGCTCACTACAAGTGATAGAATTTCATATCTTACCTCAGTTCTTGGGGATGCACACGAGGTCGTGGATTCAACGGAGAATATGTCTTGAATGGGATCTTCTTCTACTAGATTGAGCTGATAATCATTTTCCTTTTCCTTCTCTTCTATGAACGATATTCCTTCTATCTAAAGTATTGCACCGTGTCTCTTTCCTCAATCTCATTATGCTACCCTTCTCTCTCAGCCATAGTCCTTTTCCTACTATGTCTAAATATTTTACCATTGCACAATACTCCAATCTCTTTGTCTGTCGCACATCCTTTTTCTCTTCACATCCCCAGCCCATCCGTTGCTCATTCCTTATTTTCTGCATCCCTCTTTTCCATACACTCAGACCATACCCTGGTCAACCCGTAGTATCCCTATGTGCACAAAGGTGCTTAGTTACTAGGGTAATCATATTCCATCTTCATAACTCCAAGTAGATAATGATTTCAAGTATCTTCTATGTGTACCCTTGAATAATTCTCTTTCAACTACACTATATGACTGGGTACAATCTATATCAAACTCAATAATATATCCCCCTAATATACTATCCATCTAGAAATCAATTGTGCGTGATATCTTATTGCTTAATGTATTAACTTGCTGAATTAACTCAAGGTTCCCATTTCTCAGAAACAAAATGTGAAATGTTCTATTCTTTTTAGATAACCTCTGTAACCACTTAGTCAAAATATTTGGGAAGTCATCAAAGAAAATATCATGTAAATATGTGAATACATACCTCTGCAACCATTGTTATGAACTGATCTGTTGGTTCTTATTTTGACTTTTGGAAAACTCATTCTCTCTTGCCTCTAGTCACTATTCGATCTCTTCCTTAGTCGGCCTCCACATTCCCCTCAGTCATAGATCCCAGTTCTAGCAATAGAATCATTTGTTGGCATGCAGTGGGAAGACTCGGGGTTCAAAATTAATTCACCAACAAAACCCTAAAGATACCATCCCTTTTGGCATCATCCATAAGCAGGTGAAGTCTCACCCAAGGTATCTATGGGGATTGTAGGAACCGAGTTTCCGTAGTCATGGAGGAATGTGAGGCATTCATTCTAACCATTCAAATTAACATTCATTCATTATGTGCACAGAACCATAACAAAATATCCAAGATTCATATTAACCAACCTACATTAAGTGCACAGAGTAAACAAAATAGTAATCAAACACATCACAACATAGCAAAGAGACACCATATTTTAACATATTTCACCCAATATTGGCTATGTCCACAATGACATGATTCTTATATTATTATTCAACATGATCTCTTACAAAATGTGTGCACTGCACTCATACATAATATCTCAGTTCTACCCCAAAATGCCCTTGTTGTTCTTACATACAATGCACACTTAGCTATTCTCTCCTTTTCAACTTGCGTCCACCTTTAAAACTACTTATTTCTACCCAAAACCCAAACATATTTATAAATTTACATTAGGGATTATCCTGTTACAAAATGGTCTGAAAGACCTATCTAACTTCCTTCTTTTGTTCCACACGCGCTTCTCCTTAGCCGGCTTGTCGCACGATTGCTCCTGCAAGATTCCAAAAACTAGTTCCAAAATTTCATGCTCCAACAATGGCTCTTTGCCAGAGTAGATGGGTAAGAATCGATGGCTACCATTCCTTGTTTGGGTTTGTACATTCTTTATTTTTCTATTCACAAGAAAGCAATTTTTTGACTGGGCAAAGGTTATTTCTTGTAATGCCACCTCCCATATTCTCCATCCCAATTGTTATAATGAAACCCTAGAAAATATCTCATGGGACACCAGAATCCAGTTCAAGATTGAGAGGAACATTAATCTTACTTGCTACTGTCAGAATATATGTTGGAGAAAATATTAAGAAAATAATGTTTGTAATTCTTGAGGCATGGCAATTGGCAAACAATTTTATTTCCTTGGGATCTAGAATAAAAAAATTGATACAATATACATAGGTCAACCTTGAAAATGATGAGGAATTTTATAAAGGAGATATGACCACCTTTGTTATGAAAGTTTCAAATATGACTGAGTTGTAAAGAAAATAAGAAGACTTGCATTCCACAGTTCACATTATACAACTCAAAGCATGTTAGATTAAAAGAATCAAGTGTTTAAAAACATATTGGTTGATTGTGACACTATAAGTGTAAAAAAGAGAGAATCATATTTAAAGTTAATTGAGTCGAATCTAGCTGGAACAACTGGAGAAGTTGAGGACCCAAAATTTATATTAAATTCTATATTTATGACAAAGGAACAATTCGAAGAAAAAATGGAATTATTAAAATCTGCATCAGCTGAAAAGTTTAATAGTTTGACGGAGTACTTAGAGTTAGAAGTTGAAAGTTGGTTTGTTATTTATGTGAACAAGAATGAAGACATTTAATATGTTTTACATCAACTTTCAATTGATTTCCGAGATCTGAAAAATTCATTATTTGATATAAAAGAAAGGAATGAGATACTTGTTGTGTCTATGAGAGATTATATTGAAAATTGGTTAATGTAACGTACCCAACCCCCAACTGGGTCACTGCACTACTAAAATGACCCACAAAAAAATTCTAATACTAAATCTAAAGGCACAAATAACACACACAACTTGATATTCTAACCCATTCAATTGTCCATACTAAATGAAAACATAAATGGAACTACTTTAACTGTGCACAACAACAACTAAACAACATGCAACAACATTCAACCACATAAATAGATATTTGAATGCATCATTATGCTAAAAAAAAGTAGAATTATTCAAATAGCTCAGAGTGAATTGCACACCAACTATATCATCATTTATCATGAATAAACACAACAAATAAGAACACTTTTGTTATGAAATTTGCAACCCGTTGTAGAGGACGAATGCTTCTCCAAATCGTAGCCTTGCTATTCTAGTTTTCAATAGCAAGACACACCTGCATTGGGGCTATGAATCCAAAATATACAGTGGTCCCTAAGGATGGATAATGTCCCCCTCTCAACAGTCAATACCCACAACTGATTTCAGCCCACCAGCTCTCTTCCCCTCATCGTACACAACCTAAGGGATGGAATACCCCTTCAATGCTCATAGTCCCTCGGGACTTTCCACTCCCCTTCATGGATTTCAGTACATGTTGGATAAGAATTCTACTTGTTGGGACCTCAAGAATTCTACAGATACAACACAAATTCGCTCAACAACAAAATACATGCTTCTTTGGACGGATTTCAAACAACTCATTACTCCCAAGCACACAACCTCTTTCTCCATGAAATTATAGCTCCAAAAATAATCCAAACATGCCCACAACCAATTCCTTCAAGCTTCAACACTCAGAGCTCCATTGTTGGAAAGAAAAATCTAAGTAAAAACAACTCTCTATGAAAAAACGTGAATGTGCAATTCTGGTCCCCTACCCATACAAATTTTCTCTCTTTCTCCTACTTTCTTGACTTGAACTCTTCCCAAAGATGATTATACTCAGCCCCCATGCTATCAATAACTATGGGAAGTGACTCTCACACCAAATCTCTTACATGAATTCAATGCTTGGGCTCTAGAACACTCAACAACTAATGGAAGGTTCATGGTAAGGATAATTTAGAAGGAAATGAAAAATGGGTTTTTGGTTTGGAAGGTTCATGGTAAGGATAATTTAGAAGGAAATGAGAATTGGGTTTTTGGTTTTTTAGACATGGTTAATTCTCCCCCTTTGACCCTTCTCTCTCTTGTGGATACGTAGCCCCCAAATATTCGTTTGTGGTCATCTGTAGTTGGCGATACATTTTATTCATTATATTCAATTTACATCATTTACATATTACATCACTTTGTTTCTACGCCATATACTATATTTAAAATATACATCACTTGGCTCTCATGCATATAATACATCTACAATATACATTACTAGTTTTGGGTTTGAAATAGGGGATGTTACATTCTCCCCCTACAAATTGCACTATCCTCAGTGCACATAACGATATGGTTTACACATTGACATACATAAAAAAATTACATCAAAATACTTGATAATTCCGTAGCTTAATGAATCACTCAACAATTCCAACCAACAAATTTATTTTCTCCTCAACCCCACATTGGTTGGACATGAATCTCAGAGTTGTGGCTGTAGCAAATTTCGTTGCCAAAAAGGAGTCTTCATTTGCTTATGTACAAATGTACATTCAATTTTCTTCAAAAATTTGTGGGTGTGCTTCCCGCATGTCTTCCTTGTGCTCCCATGTAGCATCTTCAGGATCGTAACATGTCCATTGAACCTTTAACAAGTTGATGGCTTTGTTCCTAAGAACTTTAGTTTTCCAATCCAATATGTGCACTAGTTCCACCCGGAAACCACCTTCATTCTCCACCTAAATCACATTCCAATCAATCAAATGATTAGGATCATGTACATACTTTTTTAATAAATACACATGGAACACATTCTAAATTCTCATGGATGAATGTAATGCTAACATGTATGAATTGTCCCTATCTTTTCTAAGATATCAAAAGGCCCACAATATATCATTGCTAACTTTGGGAAAATTCCCAATTTTGGTGAGCTTCTCTTGGATTTAACTTTTAAAAACACATGCTCTCCCACCTTGAATTCTCTGTTTGTTCTCTTTTTATTGGCATATTTCATTTTTTGATATTACAGTGAAACTTTCAAATTCTTCCTGATCTTTACCATCTGATCTTCCATTTCCTTTAACAATTCGGGCCCAATCACTTCTTTGTTTGTTGGATTATCCCAACTTACTGGTGTGTTGCATTTTCTTCCATATAATGTTTCAAATGGGCTCATCTTCAATGATTCTTGATACCCATTTTTTTAAGAAAACTCAACTAAATGGATATAGTCCTCCCATCTAGAAGGCTTGTCCATTACATACATTCTCAATATATATTCAAATATTCGATTAATCCTTTTTGTCGACTCATCTGACTTTGGGTGATACATTTTACTGAAATTCAAACTTGTCTCAAACCCCTTAAACAACCCCTTCCAAAAAATGGAAATGAACTTGGGATCTCGGTTCGACACTATTTCCTTTGGCACACCATGTAGCCTAGAAATTTCTCTAATATGAATTTCTACAATGTTGGCTTCCTTAGGAGTCACTTTCACTAGAATGAAATGTGCAACCTTTGTCATCTTGTCCACCACTACCATGATGGAATCATGTTTCCTTGTTTTCCTAGGAAATTTAGTAATGAAATCGATAGTAACAACTTCTCATTTCCATTCAAGAATGGGAAATGGTTGCAACAATCCCGCTGGATGTCTATTCTCAACCTTTACCTTTTGACATACCATGCATCTAGTCAAATAATTAGTGACATATTTCTTCATTCTAGGACAAAAATATTGGTCTCTTACAACTGTAATAGTTTTATGATATCCTGGATGTCCAGCATATGAGGCATTATGCATCTTCTGTAGAACTAAATTTCTCAATTTATCATAATTGAGAACATAAAATATGTTCCGAAATAACAAGATTCCATCCTCTTCCATCTTGTAATCCTTATATTTCTGTTGTATATCATTATGTTGTAATCTTTCTCTAATTTTCACATAATGTTGATCTGTCGTTACATCCTCTAGAATTCTATCTTTCAAATTTGTTATGTACATACTAATGATTGTAGCATGAATTTTATGCACCCTTCTGCTTAGTGCATTAACTACCTTGTTTTATTTTCCTTTTATGTGCTTGATATCAAAGTTATATTCACTAAGAAATTCTAGCCATCTAGTTTTTCTAGCATTTAGTTTTGGCTGATCAAACAAATATTTCAAACCACTACAATTTTTTCTTAATTCAAATTTTCTACCCATAAGGTAATTCCTCCACATATTTAAGGCATGTACTATGGATTCCAACTATAATTCATATGTGGCATGCTTTATTTCATATTCTTTCAATTTTTTTGGACTCATAACAAATTACATGTCCATTTTGCATAAGGACTCCATTGAGGCCTTCCTTGCATACATCTGTGCACACAAAAAAATCCTCATCTGGATCTTCAACTTTTAAAATAGGTGCACTAGTTAGTGAATCCTTTAAGCACTGAAAATTTTCTTCACACTTGACACTCCATTCAAATTTTACTCCTTTCTTTTGCAAATATGTTATTGGGTGTGCAATCATGGAGAATCCCACAATGAATCTCCTATAATAACTAGCTATACCCATAAATGATCTAACCTATGAAATGTTTGTTGGCACTGGCCAACTCTTGTTTTCTTCAATATTTTTTGGATCCACTACTATGTCATCTTCTAAAACAATGTGACCCAAATAATGGATCTACTTTTGATAAAAAGTGCATTTACTCAATTTGACATACAATTGGTGCTATCTTAACACTTGTAGAACCATCCTTGGATGTCGCTCATGCTCTTTTTTTTTTCTTGGAATAGATAAGAATGCCATCCAAGAATACGATGACAAAAATTTTCAGGAAATATCTGAACACCCCCTTCATCAGACACATAAATGTAGCCAGTGCATTTTTCAACCCAAATGGCACCACTACAAAATAATAGTGTCCATACCTTGTTAGAATGGTTTTTTTTCTAGTATCTTCTTCTTTGATTCTCACTTGATGATAGCCTGACCTCAAGTCAATCTTAGAGAATATCTTTTCTCTTTTCAACTAATCAAAGATATCATAAATCCTTGGAAAATGATATTTATTCTTGGCTGTAACTTATTCATTTGTTTGAAGTCAATACATAACCTCAATGTTCCATCTTTCTTCTTGACAAAAAGAATTGGAGAACCCCAAGGAGAAGCACTTGGGCATATGTACTCTTTATTTAACAACTCTTATAGCTACATTTGCAACTCTTTTAGCCTCAATGTGCTCATCTATAGGGAGTATTGGATATTGGGGCAGCTCCAGGCATTAAGTCAATAGAGAAATATATATCCCTCTTCAGTGGAAATCATGGTATCTCCTCAAACACATCTTCAAACTATTTCAAGACTAGATAATCTTAAATACTTGGCTCTTTATCCTTCATTGTCTTTTCCATATGGGTTGCATATATCTGACACCCTTTTATGAAACTTATTTTTAGTTGCAATGCTAAAATCTTTTGGAAAGACATAGGCCTTGGAATACCTTGCACTATCCTTGGATTCACTTCTTCATCAATACATGTGAAAACCTTATTATTCCAATCTAAAACAACATGATTCTTTTCTAGCCAATCCATACCAATCAAGTAGTCATAAGACCCAAGTGGTATGTTTTTCAAATATTCCTTAGTGTTGGTTGCATTCATGTGTATATGACATTATTTAACAAGCTCATTAATTCTTCCCTTGGTTCTAGTAGCTAACTGAACTAACCAATAATTTTCATGCTTACATTTCTTCAATTTAAATATTTCAACTAACTTTGGATCTATATAGGTATTACTATCTCTATAATCAATTAAAATAGTTATGGGTTGATTATCAATCTTACCTTCCACTTCAATCATGTTGGATTGATAGTCTACTTGTCTATTGTCCAAGGATGCATAAATCATTGACATGTTTTTCCCCACATCCTCTATCATCTCCTCTTTCTTGATGCTATGAAAAATCTTCATATTATCTCCTCGGTGAGGATAATATTTATACATGTGATCTCCTTCACACCCCCAACACTTTATGGATTGTTGTCTTGGCCTCTTTCCCAAGGTCTCTGTCATTTTCTGATCACCTTGAGATGGTTGCGCTTATTGATATGCTTGAGATATATTCCTTATGAAAGGTGGCTTGAATCCTTTCTTCCATTGATCCATAGTTCCTTTCTTCTTGTCATCCCAATCCTTTTGGAAAGTTGGCCTTCCACTGTTTTTCTCATACAAATAATTATCCTTCCTTATGGATTCCTTTAAATTCTTGGGTTCATCAAACTAAATTTTGTCCTTGAAGAAGGATGACAGTCCACTTAGGAACCTTTGAATTTTGACCTTCTTATTTCTAATGAAGCTCACATACCTGAGAAGTTCCAAGAACTTTATCTCATATTCATCCATGGTTATGTTCCCAAGTTCGAGTTCAAATAACTCTTTCATATTCTTGTCATAATATTTCTCTAACAAGTATTGTTGCTGAAAATATTTCTTGAACTACTCCCAAGAAATTCTTTTCTTATCAAGGTGCTTGACTTGCTGTAGCCGATCCCACCACATATATGATTTTCCTTGAAGGTGATAGGTTGAATTTATGGCTTTTTCATTTGATGAGTAGTTATGAAACTAAACATATTTTATGATTCCCAACAACCATGATTCTCCATCTTAATTACATTTCTTGTTTTCTCCATCAAATGATGGTGGCTTGATTTTCCTCAGTTCTCCTTGCAATTTATCTGATCCATGTCTCCTTCTCTTATGTCTAATGGGAGATATACTTGGGATGATTTCCAACCTTGAATGTGCATATGTTTTTCTGGTCGAGTTCTCTAGGGAATGATGATGTTGATGCCTTCTAAAACTCCTTAATTGTCTAGATCCTCCATGATCATCCCTCCTATCATGAAACCTAGAAACTTCCACTTGCTTAGGACTAGATTCTTGATTTGTGCCTGAATCTTTGTCGACTTGATTTTGCAACATATACAGGATTTTTAAGAACTCCTCTTGAGATTTCATGATCCTTTAATTATCAACTCTATAGCTCTGCACTTCTTTTTTCATGCTTCTCATAGTTACAGACTCTTGCTTGTCTCTTCTCCCATTAGACTTAGTCTCAACATTACTCATGCTAGAAGGAAAGCCTCTGATTTCTTCTTCATGGTTGTAATAACCTTGTGCATCATCCATATCTCTATTTCTCATATAGGAACTAAGGTATTCTTTTCTGTATCTCTAATTTTGCAAGAATGTGCATGCAATAATTGCTATTAGAGTTAAGTGTATTGCAAAATTTTTATTAATTAGATTATAGGTTATTCTTCACATCATTTTATGAATAAAACAATGCACCAAATCAAAATATTATTCCCTAAATATAATGTCCTCTGAAACATCTCTCAAACATGTTGGTTGTGGAGCCTAATTATCTTCCTGATTCAGAGGTCCTTGCTTTTATCCGTGTTTATACCCCATGAAGTATTTACACCCAATAAGTATGTACACTCTTCCACGCGAGGGAGTGCAGAGGGGGGGTACCCCCTCTGCGGGGTCCGGGGGGGCTATCCCCCCGGCTGGGGGGTCTGGGGGCAAGCGGGCCCCCAACGGGGGTTCGGGGGCGAAGCCCCCGAAGCAAAAATTGCCTTGTAAAATTATATTGTAATTTCATTGTAAATCTGGACCATTCATTATAAGGTCGCAGATCTAACGGTAGAGATTATGTTAGGATTTTTTCCCTAGAAGGCAACCCTCTTTTATGAGGGAAATGTATCGCGGCTATGGTTGATGGTGAATATTGTATTATGAGAGAGGAGACTGTGAGAGAAAGAAGAGGAAGTTACAACGGGTTTTGCTATAGGTTGTATCCCTTCATTTGCTGGATAATAATAAAGGAAGGACCTGTAATTTCTCTGGTGGACGTAGCCCACACTGGGTGAACCACATAAATCTGTGTCTCTCTTGTATTGTGTGTCTTCTGTGTTTTGTTTCTACATTTGTTTTTATTTATTGCTCCGCGGTCCTGTTTTTCTAACAAAACAGATGTACCCATGCTTCATTCTGCGTTTTGAGCAAAAAAATTACAACATTTATAAGTTGCAATTTCCACTCTTTTATTACTTCGAAAATATATTTTATTACTTTCTAAGAAATTTTAGTGCCCAATTCAAAATTATGGGCAGATATATGTCTTCTCCTCCTCAAAACC
The DNA here is from genome assembly GCA_009831015.1 of Picea engelmannii. NCBI lineage: Eukaryota > Viridiplantae > Streptophyta > Pinopsida > Pinales > Pinaceae > Picea > Picea engelmannii. Next base: position 98,396 of record ML777687.1, on the reverse strand, counting down.
TTTCCAACAACTATTCGTTTTCTCAAATCCAAGCTTCGAGCTGAATGTTATGATCTGGAGACATTTTGACTGCTTTATCCAATTTTATCCTTGTATGCTACATGTGTCTTATTTCTCTTTCTGTGTATTGTTACATACCTAGATTCTAAATTTGGATACATCATTTTCTCCTATGAATAATAATCTTTCTATCGACTACTCATGTGTCCCAAACAAACTTTTGAGCAAGGAGTTATGCCCTCTGGAAGTAATCTAACACTGAAATTTCTACCCTTACTGTTTTGGCTATAACTTTCTCATACAAGCTCTATTTTGTGAAAAAATTAGCTCATTAGAAATTTCTCCTCAAGCTCTTTGATTTGATATACAAAAACAAATGTACTATGGTACACTCTATTATCATGGATTTTGGAAAAAAACTTCGTTTAGGGCCTAAAAAATGCCCCACACATTAATGACCTTCAAAAATATGAAAATTTTGAAAAAAATCATATAAAATCATTTGCTTTATTGCTATAACAACCTTTTAAATCTGATCCTTCCATCTCAAATCGCATGAAATATGATTTGTTGATTCAATATACATCAATGATTCTCACTGCCAAACCAAACTTGTCAATGAGTCTCCCCGATGCCCGATCGTCGGTCATCGACCATCGGTCATTCCTCCTCACAAAATCAAATATTTCCCACAAATATCCCCAATCCTTGATCATTGCCAATCATTCATTGTTGAATTCCTTTGGCAACGAACTTGCTACAAATTTTCCAAACCCCAACCATCGACGATCAACCACCCCTTTGCTGATGTGGCACACAATGTAGATGTTGACGTGGCATGAAACATTGTCCTGAGATGTCAACTTGGATGATGTGGCATGAAAAGTAGGTTCTAACATGGCATGACACGTCATCATCCTCATTTCCCTTATCGGTCATTGACCACTTCTCTTAGAATATTTACAACACTCTACTAAATCTATCGATGCCCGATCATTGACCATCAGTGATCGAAGATTTCTCTCGATCAAATGAAAAATATCGCCCAATTCTATTGATCCCTCATCATTGACCATAGATGGTCGACGATACCCTTTGGATATATAAAACCTTCACTAATTTTCAACGATCCTCGACCATCGACCATCGACTAGTTTCGTATGTGAACTTTGACACTTAGAAATTTTTTGACCAAAATTTGATGAACTCGACCATCGACCATCAGCGATAAGAGACTTCTTTTGGCAGAACTCAACTCGCCGATTCGACCATTGACCTTCGATGGATTTTGCTGGAAAAATTCAGCACTTAGAGATCTTTTATTAAAATCCAGGTGAATCTGGGTCGTTGATCTCTCAGTCAAGATGATCTTGGTCATCGATTCTACTCTGACCTTCCAAATGACCAAAACTAATCTAGACTGTTGATCTATCTCTTTTTCCACTAGCTGAAATTGAATCTCAGTCATTGATCTACATAACCTTCCAAACAGTCGAAACCTTATGAATTTTTAATTTTTTTTGGGTGAATCTTAACCATTGATCTCACGATCAAACACAATCCCAGTCGTTGATTCACTAAACTTCCTAAGACTCTACGATATTCATTAAAATGTGAAATTCGACCATTTCAAGTTGAATTCGACTATGCAAATTTGCATATTGGTTCCATTAAACTCCTTAAACATTTATAATTCACTTGAATGTGAATCTTGACCACGAATTTAGGGATATGACTTTAGTTTTCTCCTGATTTCTCCCAAATTCACATAGACCAAAGTACGAAACAATGAATTTACTCAAATTCACACTGGTTCTTGGCCCATATGGGTCCAGTGTTGAACCAAAGGCTCCAATGCCATATTTTATTGTACCCAACCCCCAACTAGGTCACATCACTACTAAAATGACCTAAAATAATTTCTGATACTAAATCTAAATGTGGAAATATCACACAACTTGACATTCTAACCCATCCAATTGTCTGTACTAAATAAAAACATAAATGCAACAACTTTAACTATGCACAAAAACAACTAAAAAACATACAACAACATTCAACCACATAAACATATATTATAATGCATCATTATGCTTATAGAAAGTATAATTAACCAAATAAATCAGAGTGAATTGCATTAAAACTCTATCATCATTTATGATGAATAAACACAACAAATAAGAACACTTATGTTATGACATGTGCAACCCGTTGTAGAGGACAAACGTTCCTCCCAACCATAGACTTGCTGTTCCATTTCTCAACAACAAGACATCCTCGATATGGGGCTATGAATCCAAAAGAGATGGTGGTCCCTAAGGCTAGCTAATGTCTCCCTCTCAACATTTAATACCCACAACTCATTCCAGTCCCCCATCTCTCTTCCCCTCAACCTTCACAACCCAAGGGATGGAATCCCCCTTCATTGCTCACAGTCCCTCATGCCTTTCCACTCCCCTGAAGGGATTCCAACATAGGTTGGAAATGAATTCTACTTGTTGGGACCACATAAATTCTACAGCTACAACATGAATTCTCCTAGTAGCAAAACACATGCTTTCTTGGATGAATTTCGAACAAATCGTTACTCCCAGGCACACAAGCTCTTTTCCCATGAAATTATAGCTCCAAATAGTAGCCAAACATGCCCACAACAACTATGTTTAAACTCCAACACTCATAACTCCATTGCTGGCCAAAAAACTTTATGTAAAAACAACTCTCTATGCAAAAACGTGAATGTGTAATTCTGGTCCCCTACCATAAAAAAATTCTCTCTTTCTTCTGCTTGCTTGAATTGCACTCTTCCCCAAGCTGATTTTACTCATCCCCCATGCTCTCAATAACTATGAGAAATTACTCTCACACTAACCTTCTTACATGAATTCAATGATTGGGCTCTAGAAAACTCAACAACCAATGGAAGGTTCATGGTATGGATAATTTAGAAATGGGTTTTTGGTTTCTTAGAAATGGGTAATTCTCCCCCGTGGACCCCTTCCCTCTCTTGTGGATACTTATCCCCTGAATCTCCATCTATTTCCATTTGCAGTTGGGATACATTTTATTCATTATATTGAATTTACATCATTTACCTATTACATCGCTTTGGCTCTCTGTGATCCAGATTATTTTCGGCACGAAATGAGAGTAGAGATATAATAAGGAAATGTACAGAGATATTGAAGATATTCAATAATATAACAGGAATCTATCAGAGACGAAACCATAAACATAGATATACAGTAATACATGATTTCTATTAATCAGAGAAATGTACAGAGACTGTAAAAATACAGAGTGAAAGACTCGCTAGAATGGTGGCAGCTTATCTCTGAGAAGAGATGTGATGGCTACTCACATTCGCAAGAAGATCATTACAATGAGGTTCTAAAGGCCCTTTTATAATAAACGGGAATGCCAAAAGTCCTATACATCCAAAAACCTAACCCTAGGAGATGAAGCGCCAAAAGTCATGTGGGCCCCGTTTGGGTAAGTGAGTACATCAACTTCCTGGGGTCGTAACTTTTGCATACGATCTCCGTTTTAGGCGTGTGATAGCTCGTTGGAAATGTATTGTTGAGGAGATTCATTTTGGGGGCTCAATTATACCTTTGGCTATCATTGAGAACCTCGATCTCGAAAAACCTTCATTTAGACCCTCAAAATGGCCCTAGAAGTTAAAACCTGCTAAAAATAGTAAATTGCCAAAATGGCCAGAAAACTGTTTTGAGCCATTTGGAAAAGGTGGGTGGCCACCGATATCCACCTGGATCAATCCTCCCTCCTTAGGAAGCAATGGTATTCATTGCATTGAGTTCCCGGGGGAGAGGGAAAAGCATTTGTTGAATCTGCATCTTGGTGAGCTGCTTGTCTTGCTGGAGAAGTGGCGTTGCTTAGCTTGTTGAAGGCTATCACAAACCTTTGGCTGGAAGGTTTGGACCTTTTTAACCAGTCTGGCTATTTTAGATGACTGTGTGCAGAATGAATCTTCATGCTTTGCTACAACCTTGTGGACCTGCTTCTGTTGGATAGAAGGTGCTTGGGCCGAAGCTGTGGTGCTTGCAATATCCTTATGTTCACCCTTTGAACAGATTGTGGAGAAGATGAATTTTGTAGTATGAGATACTACCTTGCAACACTGTTTAGGTGGGGCAGTAGTTGGAACTACCTCTAGTATCCTATAGATATGACCCCCAAGAGTAATAATGACACTACGGGGTCGTGACTCATAGATAGCATGGCGTTTCCACATATATGGCTGGCCCAAGAGAACATCACAGACATTCAGTGGGGAAACATCACATAATACCTCATCCTTGAAGGGTTGGATGCCGTATGACAATCGACACTGCTGGCTGACACGAAGATCTCGTCCTTGGCAAAGCCACCTGATGCTGTATGGTTATGGGTGTGGTGTTGTCAACAATCCCAATTGTTTGACGACCTCTGCTGAGATGAGGTTCTTCTGGCTTCCACTATCAACAATAAAATGCAGCGGGGTCCCCTTCACCCACATCTGTGAATGAAAAAGGCACTCCCCCTCTTCTCGATCTATTGGTTCTTCTGGTTGACTTGCTGCGGTCGCGACAATAGCAGTGGGGTCTACGTCGATGATCTATCTTTTACCAGTATTTTCAGAATCATATTCTGAATCAGGGTTCGGCTCCTTGTCTTTGATCTCAACCACCAATGACTGTTTTGAGCGACATTCATCGGTGTTGTGCCAGGGGATTTTGTGGAAATCACACCATTTTCCGGTGTCCTTCTTTGTCTTCCTGTGACCCTTCTTTTCCTGTGGCTTGGACTGGTTTTTGGGAGACTGTTTGTTAGGGATGTCTTTGTCATACTTTGGTTGTTGTGGATTTGCAGACCTGAACTCTCGTTTGTTCTGGTGCTTAAATTTCTGCTCGATTTTAACAGCATATCGATAGGCAGCACCGAGTGATGAGATGTCCAAAAAATCTATTTCAGTTTGGATGTATCTGTGTAGAGCCCCACAGTATTTCAGAACCAAATGTCGTTCGGAGTCTTTGATACCCAGCTTGGTGCGCAAGGTATGGAAGCTATTGGTGAACTCCGGAACTGATTGGCCCCTCTCTTGGCACAGTGTGGTCCATCTCATATACTGGTCCTCATAGTTTCCAACATGGTAGTACTGTTCCTTTACCGCATCCATAAAAAAATCCCAAGTGGGCTCGGCTTCGTATATTCCAGACTCCTCTCTGGAACTCTGTTCCCAGTGAGTTTCCCACCAATGTTTGACATGGGGGAGAGCCTTAAGGAGTGCGAAGGTGATCTTTTCCTTGTTGGAAAAATTATGAACAGAGAAATAACCTTCTAGCAGATTCAACCATTTATCTAGGGCATCTGCATCTATTTGACCTTCAAATACGGAAATATCAAAATTAACCTGTACCTTGAAAGGCGAGGTGCCTCCAAAGTGGCTTCTTGATGAAGATGCGCCTGATGCTATCAGTAGGCATTGAAGGATGTGGGAACAATTCTCCATCATTTCGTCTCTCTGTCGCGTGAGAGCTTTCTCAAGCAACATATTGATAGGATCGTCTGCTCCATCGATTTTCTTTTCTTCCGCCATTGAGGGTTTCTTGGGTGTGCAAGAGCGATTGTCTTCAAGAAAGACAAGCTCGAGACCCAACTTGCTATACTCGGACCTCGTCGGGGACATGCACTGAAAAAAATGATCAAGAGCAGCCTGCTCTGATACCACTGATCTAGATTATTTTCGGCACGAAATGAGAGCGGAGATATAATAAAGAAATGTACAGAGATATTGCAAATATTCAATAATATAACAGGAATGTATTAGATACGCAACCATAAACACAGATATAGAGTAATACACGATTTCTATTAATCAGATAAATGTACAGAGACTGTAAAAATACATAGTGAAAGACTCGCTAGAATGGTGGCAGCTTATCTCTGAGAAGAGATGTGACGGCTACTCCCATTCGCAAGAAGATCATTACAATGAGGCTCTAAAGGCCCTTTTATAATAAACAGGAATGCCAAAATTCCTATACATCCAAAAACCTAACCCTAGGAGATGAAGCGCCAAAAGTCATGTGGGCTCTGTTTGGGTAAGTGAGTACATCAACTTCCCGGGGTCGTAACTTTTGCATACGATCTCCGTTTTAGGCGTGTGATAGCTCGTTGGAAAGGTATTGTCGAGGAGATTCATTTTGGGGGCTCAATAATTTATTTGGCTATCATTGAGAACCTCGATCTCGAAAAACCTTCATTTGGACCCTCAAAATGGCCCCGGAAGTTAAAACCTGCTAAAAATAGTAAATTGCCAAAATGGCCAGAAAACTGTTTTGAGCCATTTGAAAAAGGTGGGTGGCCACTGATATGCACCTGAATCACTCAGCCATATGCTATATTTACAATATACATCACTTGGATCCCAACCATATACTACATCTACAATATACAATGTTATTTTAAGATTTGAAAATGAGGATGATATAGTTAAAGAATGCCTTAATCAAAATAACTGAACCAAATCAAGAAGTGGTAGTTACAATTGGTCAAGGAATCCAGCAAAGGAGAATACAAAAGGCACCTCGGCAAGAAGAGAGAGAGAGAGAGAGAGAGAGAGAGAGAGAGAGATCCATCATAGTCCAAACATGTTCCATTTTATTTTTACTATCCATGGAAGCCCCATCCTAGTCCATTTGGACAAATGCAAACTTTATTTTTATTTGTAAATAAACTATTGTTATTTTTTAAACTCCCAGAGAACTATTTTCGGGTTAAACTTTAATGATATCTTGAACTTTGAGTTTATTGATCATGATATGTTTGAAGTTCACCTATCATATTCTCTCTTATTTTGAATGAAATACTCTTTTAAAGTTCTCTCAATTGTGGACTCGTATCGTTTTGTCTTATGCATGTGATAAAAAATTATGATAGTGTGATGTATGTGAGGAATGTTTTATTTTCATCTTATGGTCACTTTTTCTCTATATAATATCCTGTAAATATTATATTATGTGAAAGATTTCGAGTCCTTTTCTCGGGAATTCTCTTTGTGAATATATATATATATATATATATATATATATATAAGTAGTATTTTTCATATTTTATTTGAGGTATAAAGATTGGGGTTTTCTATTTAGTATTCCCTCATTTTGATGTTTTATTTTAAGAATATTAAGTATATCTTTCAAACAATTACAAAGGAGTACCACCTCTATAAAAACGTAGGGAGATTTTGTCCTTGTGAGGTTGATGTTGAGATTGTGACCAATCTCAATATCAACAATCCCGAACATCAAAAACAATTATATTTACCATGCTTTGACATTGGTGGGTTAATATATATGTTTGTATGTTGCCTTATTATTGTGTATTCACTATTGGAAATATGAGAACACACACACAAACACACATAGAGTTGGTACCTGGGTTATAACAATTCAAAACCATAACACATCCATCTTTGCATTACCTTGTCTTCAGTCAAGAGGCCCTAGAGACCAACATTTTTGTCCATGAGAGTGCTCATCATGATCTTGGAATCTAATTGAATAAAAGACATAGTGCATTCTATTTGATTGGTAGTCCATCAAAATGAATAAATTTCGGAATAATAAATAGTTATTATTTTTACTATCATGTCTCCATGAACTCATTATTAATTGTGATCTAAATCATATTCAGTTTTACTAAAAATAACTTTAAACAAAACCTAAACTACTATAAAATAAATGTAATTAACAACAATGTTAATAACACTTATAAATATATCAATAAAAACATAAATTAAACCAAAACTAAATTAAAAAAATAATAACAATATTTCACCTCATACAATTATAAATATATCAATGAAAACATAATTTAAACCAAAATTAAATTAAAGAAATAATAACAATCTTTCACCTCATACAATAGTGCATGGACATACAAATTTGCTATTAATTTCATATAACTTTTCTTCCAACTATTCCCCATAAGTTTCAAATCTGGAATCGGAACCCTTATCTTAGTTTACTTTTTCCTTTTTTTAAGAAAATAGTTCCTCACTAATACTAACAACTCTCATTAATTTCAAGAGATTGTATCCTCAAAATCAGGGATAAGATCTTATAAAACTGTTTTGATTCCCAATTCATTAGCTTATCCTTAAATCTTGAAAAGATGAACTATCCACACGCTGTACACTTGATAAAACAACTAAAATTAAAAATAAATAAAATACTTAATAAATAAAATGCATTTAGAGAGGCTATAGAATTTCAAATTCTGTAGCTGCTCTTTCTAAAAATGCAGTAAAAATAAATAAATAACGAAATCATATCTGTCAATCAAACAGAGGCATTATTCTCAATTCAAAAAAAAAAAACAGAGGCATTATTCTCAATTCAAAAAAAAAAAACAGAGGCATTATTCTTTATTCTCAATAAAGGAGGTTAAATTTCTAAATTTCTCAGCAAAGAGAAATACGCTCCATTAGCTCGTGAGAGATTCAAATATCTCAAAAGTCTAGTCCAAGAAATTCATATTTAATGTGCCAAACATGACACGAAGCAATTCAAAGTTTCAATATTATCATTGAGTGGGGTTGGGGAGATTTACACCTTATGCCTCCAAATTTAGGTTGAACTTCAATTTTTAAGTTTACTCATTAGCTGGGTTTAACATATCTCCAAGTTAGCATGGACGCCAAGTTAGCTGACTATAATTATGGTCTGAATTCCAATTTCTACTCAAAGGAGTCACAATGCATTACAACTTATATTCTCTATATGCCAAAACATGCTCTCTACGCACACAAAAATTGCAAATTTCTGGGAAAGAGATGTCGATTGTATAGAAATACCATATGTCTGGTATTCGAATGGTGTAAGAGTTTAAAAAAATATCGTTGCAAAAAGGAAACTTGTATTTGATTGAAAAGGGGGTTGCTGAAGCGTAATTATGAAAAACACAACATAGTGTTTGAGAGTCTTATTACAACGGCCACACAAAATCAGTGCCAATTTCAGCTCAATTTGTATGGATTTCCTTTCCTGATCAATAATGACAAACTGCCGACAAAAGTTAAAAGAACAATATAATACATCAAACAACGGAGAGTTTTTGTACTTGTCTGGGTGGTGTAGTTGGTTATCACGTTAGTCTCACACACTAAAGGTCCCCAGTTCGAACCTGGGCTTAGACAATTAGATTTTAAATTTCTTCACGTTGTCGTTTGGTTACACGTAATGAAACAGTTAATTCGAACCTGGACTTTTTTTTTCCACGTTGTTCTTTGGTTACACGTAATGAAGCAACAGTCTGCCTCTCCATCATGTCAATATTGGTGTTTGGTTACACGTAATGAAGCAACAACTAACTAGTCAAACCAGGGTATCATGTAACAATTAATCAGTGGGTCCTTAGTTCGAACTGGGCTTCAGTCAATTACAATTTTTTAAAGCTAAGTTTAAATGTTCTATTTTTTTATTTTTTTTTCCGTGATTTTTTTCATTTGATTTTGTCTGAAATCTGATAAAAAATGGTTGGATCTACAGATTTGAGTGGCTAAGTTTGTATAATAGGAATGCTCCAGGGGTTTTTCAGCACGCTGAATCTATTTAGGCAAAAGGTAGAATGCTCCAGGGGTTCAGCACGCTGAAGATGGAGCTATATTGGTGTTGTTTCCATTTCATGACAAACCAATGAGGAAACACAAGAAGATTAGGTTGCATTTATAAACAATGTGATGTCCCCACCCTTCAACCACATACATAACATGTTTAGTCAGCATCAACTCTCGATATGGAAATATAGGCATAGTCTAAATGTTCTACATTTCTTATCACTAAAATTCGGCAACGCAATTGTTGGCAAAATCATAATTTTACATTGCTTAAATTCCATTTTTGAATGCATAAATTCGTTGAATGCCCTCAAAAACCTCAGAACAATCTCAACCACTAAAATATGCAATTTTCTGAATTTCGAACCAAATTTTAGGCAAAAAACGTCGAAAAAAATACCTATAAAAAGGTAAAAACACAGAACGTTTAAACTACTTCTGAAAATATATGTTTCAACTATAAATTAATATGCCTTCATTTTCACTTACCATGGTAGTGGACTCCAATCCCTTTCTGCTATGATTTGTTCCTCCAATTTCACTTGCCATAAGTAGTGGACTTCAATCCTGTCATGAGCCCGACGAACATCCACTTGGGAGGAAGAAAACACCCAACGTTCCCAGTCAACGTGCAACACCGCAGTCGTTCACTTGGTGGCAATATCACTCCAAGTTACTTGTCTCGGACTACACCTACCTTCATTATATCATTTATTACTTATGTTATGTTTGTGTTTTCTTATACTTAACTTCAACAGTAAAGAGAAACCATTCATTCATAGTAACAAGAAGAAATATGCAAGTGGGCAACCAAACTGGCCTAACACCCAAGTCTTTATATAAAACAACAATGTGCTTAGCTCAACTCATGCCAAACAAAGAAAGATTATGAAGGGGATCTTTCACTAAGATTACACAAAGAAACCTTTTACGAAAACACCAAGACTATTGATCGAGCTATCCTGCGCACCCTTCCTTCGTTGCCTTAGTTTGAATGGAACTCCTTCATGCTTCGTCTCTTGAAAATCCTTCTGCTCTTGTCTCAGAAATGGTGTGACCTGCGACACTCTCCCTTCTTCACAAAATTTTGTTCATCTTCTAGCTCCTTTCCTCAAGAAGAACTCGCCCTGCCTGCCTCTTCGGTGTAGCCTCCCCAAGGCAACTTAAGTTACCCTCCAGGGTCTACTTGGCTCCTTGGGGGGGATTTCTCCCTCTTTACTTAGTCCCTACCTCAAAACTCTACAATCTATGATTATGAGAGAAGTCACTTTTTGTTCGCCTCCCAAATGGCTCTCTCCTTTGTTTTTATATAGGTGCCCAACTTCCCCAAGTGGTGTGCCTCTTTCCATATATCAACGTGTCCCTTCATTGGTTCTCCCACTTAGTTTCTAGGCCAACTTACCAAAGGGCACGTGCCCTTTGTCCAAGCGTGCGCTCTAACCCAGTTGACCCATTTTTTTTCGGTTTTGGGCACTCGAGTCAAGTGCATGTCCGCACCTTTAGTCTATCTCTTGTCTCACGTCCACACCACGTTCTCTCAATCAACTTTCCTTGACATGGCGAGCTCCCAAGGTGTCCAAGTTATCTGGATCTCGTTTCTTTTTTGTCTTTTGGTAAGCTCCCCTTGGCGTGCACCCAAGGTGTTGGAGCTTCCCAACCTTCATTCATCGTTCAGTCAGTTGGGCACTCATGTTGTCGGAGTACCCGTCATCTCCAACCGTTCCAACTTTCAGTGGGGCACCCACCTGGCTCGCTTCTTCGGTCAAGTAACAATCTTAACCTCCATTGCACGTCTCCTTGGTGAAGATGACTTTGGCACAATGTGCTCCCAAAGATCTTGTCTTTTCCATATAAGTCTTCTTTTTGGCTTCTTGTGTCAAACCGAGCACTCCCTTGCTTGGCTCACTCGTTTCAACCTGCAATGGAGAAGTGTGGGCGCTCATGCCAACTCCTGAGGCGTTACACCCTCCCCCACTTAAAGTCATTATCGTCGTGACAATATCAAGATGTCTAAGTGTTGAACCTCCATGACGAGCAATAATGCCCATACTCCAACTATCCCATCATGTCTCTGCACACTGCATATGCATCCACTTCTCTAACAAGTTGGATGAGCAATCCAACTTTGCACCCAATCGATGAAAATGTACTTCCTCACAATGCCCATAGTCATTTTTGTCCATCATCCACCACATGCTCAACCCAAAAACACCAAGGCAAGATTGTACTTCCTCCTTTGATCCAAAAATCCTTAGATGTCAATAAGTTTTTAAGCAAACACTAAACATCCAACCAGATTCGGGAAATTAAGATATTCATGACTATTTGCAAAATATCATGTGAAAACACTTATTTATCCATAAACTTTACTAACTAATAATAACTTGCGGAAATAATGAGTGCCAAAATAGAGAGAAATAGAGACAATAAATAACAAGGCTCATTACACAGTTTGATAACGAAGTTTACCCATCTTGGGCTACATCTTCGGGTCTGCTTCCAAACAATGAGACCACTCTATTAATGCTCAAAATTTTGATACAATAATTACTTACAATGGAAAATTTGAAGACACCCATCAATTCTTCTATTCAAACCCAGAAACAGAGGTTACCACTGAATTCCTCACAAAATTTTGAGAAAAATGAATATAAACTTGACTATGTTTTGAACAAGTGCTTAAAGACCCCCTTTTGCATGCATAATGAGATGAAGGGTCTCATACATGGAAAATGGAAATAAGACTTTCATACACAACAATTTTGCACATAACTGACATCACCATCAGATTACTCTCAGAATTCTAAGAAAAATGAGTACAAACACTCTATACTTTCCTCAAAGAACGCAATAGCATGCAAAATGAGAAATATCCAAAGTAGGAACACCTTTTGCACACAAAACAAAGGAAATTCTCTCCTGGCATGAAATTCTACACAAACCTGCTCTTGGCATGAATTCCCATTGTCTCGTATAATGGTCAAGAGCTAGTTTTATATAAGGTAAGTCGACCTAACTGACCCACTATATGCTTGGCTTCATTATTACAACTTTAAATATAATTATTCTGGTTTGTTATAACAAGCATAAGTTGTGGCACATTAGTAAGAGTATATTTTCTAAGCTGTTGGAATATTCTTGGAAAATTCCCCCATAGGTCATGGGTTCAATTCCCATTAAACCCAACTAATTTTATTCCCTTAGCCAAATTTGGCCAATCAGAGAGTGCCATGTGGCACTCTCTAGTTGGTCCACCTATTTCATGCATCAACATCCTGTCACGTCATCTGCCACCTGCCTGTATGGATCTCAACATCCAATCACCTGCCACCTGCCTGTATGGATCTCAACATCCAATCACCTGCCAATTGTACTGTATGATCATGCTCGTCAATTTTACGGTCTGCCACATGTCACTTTTCGATAGGTCCAACTCGACACTAAAAATGTCAAATTTGAGTGACACGTGACAGCCTCTCATGCTGCGACATCAACATGATGAATTCATCTTGTCATCTATACAGATGGCCACGTGGAAGCCTATGGGCCTACCACGTGGCATCCCCTGTTTGACTTTTTCCCTGTTTTCCTTGAAAACTTGAAACAACCATAATTTTCTCATATGATCTTCGTTTGAGGTGATTCATGCGTCATTGGAAATCTCTCGCTGAGTTCTACACAATGAAGTCATTTTAAAGAGCATTTGAGATGATCCATTTTTTATCATTTTGGATCCTCGTGGATCTCTTTGAGTGTTTTGGATCCTCCTAGATCACACCTTCCTACTGAAGAACTTTTGGTCCTCCAAAAGTGTGGATATTTCAACAACTTAGTGATGATAAATCTTTCTCACTCTTCCACCTTACTAAATTTCTTTTCATGGATTATTCATCTTGGATATAGATTTGATCTCTTTCTTGAACTTCCAAAATCTCAAGGAAACCAAACTAGATTAGTGTACTTATGTCTTCTCCTCTGGAACATGGATCTAAATCTGGCTCTTGGAAATAGCTCTTACTCTGGCTCTTGCTCACGACGACTCGTGCTAGTTTCTGGCTATAGATCTAGCTCTGGTTTTGGCTCATTGATTCCTTCATTACATAAGTCATCTCACTAAATATCTGCTCCACAATATCCATATTTGAATCCTGACTCAACATTCACTCTCTTCTCCTCTTCTCATGAAGATAGTCCATCTCAACAATCATAACACGAAGTCAAATGCTGATCTTTGCCTTTCCCATTTTGTCTTACTTTCTCCTGTACTGCTTGATGTATCTGTAGGAATCTTTGAAAGAACTTCCCATTCATTTCCTCTCTCCTTCCCTGAATGCAATACCCAAACATATTTTCCACAAACATCTGCACCATTTGACTTGCTTATGTAAAAGGTATAAAACATACATGAACATGGCATAACATCTTGGAGATGTTCATAACATAAAGTTGGATTATTAAAAAATGAAGTGAGAATACTTCTACCTCACTGGTCCAGTATCATCCATCCATCCTGCTTGGATAATGAGCACCTGACTCATCACAATGATAATGAAGACTAAAATAGCATTGATGACCAAGTTAGCCATTCGCTTAAATTCACAAACTCCACCATTCATTGTTGCAACTACTAAACATACTCCATTGATTAGTAATAAATTGAACAAAAAAATTGAATATATATATATATATATATATATATATATATATATATATGGGAAAAAGAATGAACCATCAACATATTTACTCTTCTTAATGGGAACAACATCAACCAAAGGACCTGTTTTACTTTCAACCGTAGGCTGTAAATATGGATCCTGGATACTAACACTAACTAGCATTTTCACGTGCCTTATAGTGACAAGTGTCAAATTCGTTTTCATCTGATGAGCTCTCACAATGAATTCAATCTCGTCCTTGAAAAGATGATACTTATTATGTTCCTTGTAGAAAATGGTCTTCCTGTCATACAAGTATGGACTTCCCAAAACCATCATGCAAATGTTAAGTGGAACAACGTGTAACTCTACCTCATCAATGAAACTAGATATGATCTCAAACCATAACTTGCATTTCTTAGTTACTTGTAATTGAGCATTATAAAAAATCCAGCCCAAAGGATACGGTCTCAGATGAGGCCCAGTTTCCAATCCCAAATTCTTAACAACCTACTATGAAATAATATTTACTTGTGATCCACTATAAAAAAGTGTATCATTATTATTTTTCTTTGAGATAACTTGTAAATGAAACAATTCTTTTATTTTCCTTCCATTAGGGATTACATTATCCTTTGAAGAAGAAGTATATTAACTAGAACTAGCAAAACAAAATATACCTTTAACGCTCATAGGTGTAACTTTAGAATCTAATCCAAAATCCTAAACTATGGTTGTGGCGTTTTGTTTACCCTTTTCCTTGAACTTATTTGGTAGTCTCTTTTGATGTAACTTCCAACATGTTGCCTCCTCGTGTCCTTTCTTCTTGCAATGAGAACATATAGGATTCTCTTCTTCTTTTCCCTTCGACTGCTTCTCGAAGTTATGCGACTTTCCCTTTCTTTTACCACCAGTTCCCTTGGCCTTCTTTCAATTCTTGTACATTTCTTCCACCATGACCTTCATTTCCATGAACACAGAAAAAAATGCCTCTTTAGTACCAAAAGGATTTTGTATTACAATAATACCTATATTTTGTTGAATCCATTTCTTGCTTTTGAAATGCACACCTCAAACCAATCTTAGGAATGCACTCTTCAAACAATCCTTCACCAAGCTTGAGTTTGGACCTCATAAGCATTCACTTGCAAATACATGTCAAACCATCTCTGATACTAAATCCTTCCAGTGATACCAAACAACTCTGATACCACATGATCCATAAATCCTTAGATGTCATTTAGTTTTTAAGTAGAGTCTAAACATCCGACCAGATTCAGGAAATCAATATCGTCATGACTATTTGCAAAATATCATGTAAAAACACTTATTTATCCATAAAATTCATTAACTGATAATAAATTGCGGAAATAATGAAAATAGAGAGAAATAGAGACAACAAATAACAAGGCTCATTACATAGTTTGATAACAAAGTTTACTCATCTTGGGCTACATATCCAGGTCCGCTTCCAAACAATGAGACCGCTTTATTAATGCTCAAATGCTTGATACAATGATGACTTACAATGGAAAATTTGAATACATCCTCCAATTCTCCTACTCAAAGTTAGAAACAAAGGTTACCACTAAGTTCCTCATGAAATTCTGAGAAAAATGAGTATAAACTTGACTATGTTCTGAACAAGTGCTTAAAGACCCCCTTTTGCATGCATAACGAGACTATGGGTCTCATACATGACAAATGGAGCTAAGAAGTTCATACACAACATTTTTGCATAGACTGACATCGCCATCATATTCCTCTCGAAGTTCTGAGAAAAATGAGTATAAACATGCTATACTTTCCTCAAAGAAAAAACTCAATAACACGCAAAACGAGACAAATCCAAAGTAGGAACCCCTCTTGCATGCAAAACGAGGAAAATTCTCTCTTGGAACGAAATTATATGCATACATTCTCTTGGCATGAATTCCCATTGTCTCTTACAATGGTCCAGAGCTAGTTTTATATAGGGTAAGTCATCCTAACCGACCTCGTATATGTTTGGCTTCATGGTTACAACTTTAAATATAATTATTATGGTTTGTTATAACAAGCATAAGCTATTGCGCATTGGTAGGAGTATCTTTTCTAAGTCATTGGAACAATTTGGGAATATTTGGGTTCATAGGTCATGGGTTCGATTTCCATTCTACCTAACTAATTTTATTTCCTTAGCCAAATTTGGCCAATCAGAGAGTGCAATGTGGCACTCTCTGGTTGGTCCAATTGTTGCCTTCATTAGCATCCTATGATGTCATCTACCACCTGCCTCTACATATCATCCACCTCAGCATCTAGTCACCTTCCAACTGTATTGTACGATCATTCCCATTAGCTATAGGACCTGCCACATGTCACTTTCAGATAGGTCCAACTAGACCCCAAAAACACAAAATATGAGTGACACATGGTAGACTCTCATGCTTCCATGTAAACATGTTGACATCATCCTCCCAGCTATACAGATGGTCACGTGGCAGTCTATGGGCCTTCCATGTGGCACCCCCTATTTCATTTTCCCCCTATTTTCCTTGAAAACTTCAAACAACCATAACTTTCTCATATGAACTCTGTTTGAGGTGATTCATGCACCATTGGAAATCTCTCTTCGAGCTCCACACAATGAAGTCATTTTCAAGAGAATTTGAGCTGATCATTTTTTTTTATCATTTTGGATCCTCTTGGATCTCTTTAAGTGTTTTGGATCCTCCTGGATCACCCTTCACCGCTATCTTCGTTCAACCTTGTCAAGAAGTTCCTCCACAACAACCAAGTGTTGCACAAAAAAATCATTGTTATCTTGAAGTCTTACCCCTTTTCATTGTCGCTGCATACTAGCTCATCTAAATGTCAAATTAGTTGGGTGGCTGACCCAACCATCTGATCACTTGCACGATGACACACCTCCGTGTTAATTTGATCTCCTCCCATATGCAACTTGACTCTTCCATGCAACAAATTTCCAAGGCAAACTCTCTTGCCCCGTGTTGAGGGGTCCTAAATCCCTTTAACTCAACAACATGAACCAAACCCGCCACAAAGGCCCAATTAGACTCTACAGTGTTTGATGGTGGAATGGTTCTCCAGATATTTTGATACATCCAATTTATCGATGGGCTTTACGTAATGATTTATAGGATATCTTCTTGTGAAAGTTGCTCCTTCAGTTTAAACGTTCTATTTTTGTCTTTTCTTTTATTAGATAGATCTGATCAAAATATGTGTGCTGGTATAAACTGGTTGGTAAAAACGGGGGGGGGGGGCGGTGTTTCTTAACTACTGAAGAAGGCTGAGCTTGGGATAACCCTTGTGCTCAAGCATGCAGACCAAGATATTCACACCTATGATAAGCTTAGTAATAATACATTAACTTGATGGTATTTCAATCATTGACTGAGATACAATTATCGAAAGAAGACATACATGCAATAAAATGATGGCAAGAAAAATAGTTTCCTTAGCTCTAACATTCATCACACATTAACATAACGATTTTCTTTCATCATTAGAGACAAGAACTACAAAAAATATTGAAACATCTAACTTATCAATAGATTCAGAAACTCTTACCCATTACATCATCCATTCATGAAATAAAGTCAAAAGTAATTCCTCCTCAAATCCAATCACACAACGCCTTTGATGAAAAACAAACATTTGTCTCCGGTCCTAAACAAGACTTCTCAATTAAGGTAGTTCATAAATAGTTCTTTACCATTCCAAAAGTGAGTGTCTTATCCAAAACCATCGACCTTTACTAAAAGGTCAATCCTCTTATTTATAATGAATCATTAACTAAAAATAGCTACTATGAGTGCAAGCTAAGTGAAAAAAAATATCGCCACATGGCGCTTTCATCTCTCTGTCTTCTAAGGATCATCAAATAGTTTTACTGAAGTGGATGACTCTTCTCATACTCCGACCATTTGACAAAGAGTTCCTCGCATGTGTTGACATACGGGAACATATGTTGGTCCATTGGGGATGAAAGGATTTCTTTCACTTCTACTTCCCGTGCTCGGTACTTGATTATTTTGACACTTAGACGCTCCATGAACTGTTCTACTTGACCTGGCACCATGCTCTCCACCTTTTCTATCTCTTTTTTCCATGCTGAGCCTTCTTATGCATGTTTCTTGACTATGTCATGGAGGTCGACAAAGTCCTCAGGTGAGCCGAATTCTGGGAGGCCGATGTCTTTCATTTCCCGATTAACCTTTTCCTAGCTCTTTTCACAATCGACCCATTTCTCTTGAATCTTCCACTGAGGTTCCTGGGCCATTTTCACCCAGTATTCAACCCCTTTCCTGATCCAATCTATGTTATTGTCCCTCAACACCCGAATGCAGTGCTCTTCGACGTCTCGTCCCTTTTGAACCACACTGATGTAATCGATCCTTTCTATTGCTTGGTGAGCCTTCTCATACCACCTTTCCACATCCTTGCAGGTTGTTAGTTCCATAAGGGTGTCTTCTTGAAAATCAACTATACCTACAATGAAAAGGTGTCATTCATTCATGAATTTTTCATAAGCATATTGAAACTCACTTCTCAAAAACATTGTGGCCTATGTGGAGTCCTGATAGTATTTTTCCAAATGACGTAGATGCTCTAACTCCTTAAGTGCAGCGACCAACTCCTTTTCATCACTTATTGCTCTATCCAATGTGGCATGTGTGATAGCCATCCTTGCGTTGACAAACTCAAACATATTGGTGTGTTCTATGCTGAGAAACTTCTCCTCAGTGGTGATGAGAATTGAACTGTCCAACGCAATCCTCCTCTTCTTAGTGGTTCTCTTCATGATGGATTTTCTCTTTCGGTCATAGGCAATCATTTGTATATCGATGACCTCATCAACCGGTTTGGCGATTTGTTTTTCTCCCCAGGTTAGAGTATTTCCTAGGCTCTTGATTGTGTGTACTTGTTCTAGGATGGGTTCTTGAATTTCTTCCATATGTCCTGATGGTTCAGCCTCCATTTGTTTCTCATCAGCTGGTGAGGTATCAACCAAAATTGAAGATCCGGGGACAGGTCCCGTACTTACTTGGTAATCAATTGTTGATGTGACGATTTATTGCTGTGGAAATTCCTCTTTCTGACCTCCCGATCCCAGCTCATCCCTCGATCTTTCCATTGGGGTTCCCATAAATTAGAGTAGCTCAGTGTCTAAGGAACTTTCGACCTCATGGTCGCTCTGTGAAAGGCTTTGAATTGGAGCATCGAGACATGGGGTAGATGTTCTCTCATGTTCTCTTTCCTCTGTAATCTGCACTAGAGTTACCAGTGACACCTCCGAACTCTCCTCATCATCATATATGGTTATTAATTCGAACAAGGGGTTAGGTACACTTTTCCTACCCGGTGTCCACGATATCTCAGGCTAGGTTGAAATTCCCCCTGGTGATCTGATCCGTGGTGATGGAACTTCAAGGTTTTCGCGCCCGGTGATTTCTTCAAGCTATATTGGCTCTAAGCCACTTGTCTCTCCTCTTCTTGTGATTGGTTCATCAACAGGGATCCTTGACATCTCTACGAGGTCGGGATCATTCTGTAACTGGTCAATGATTCTCTGCACCCTTTCTAGCAAGAAAAACCCTCTTATTTGTGCCTCTGTAGTCTCTGTTGCTTTGATCTCTTCCTGAACTCTGAGGGCCTCCTAAGATGAATTCTCTATTGTTTCCACTTGTTCTTCCATTCTCATGGCCTTGAACCTGGTCATGTTCGGGTTGGCCATCCTCTGTACTACCTCCTCCCAGTCCTGAGCACACTCTGTGAAATTTTCATCCTCAAATTTATCATGCGTGTATGGCCAATAGGATGATACATGTGAAGCATGTTGGAGGACCAGGCCTTTAGGGTCGTGCTTGCGGAATCGACCTGTCAGGAACCAAAATTCAAGTTGGATCATCCCTTCTTGTTTGGCTTGAGCAGTTTCCTTTACCAGATAAAACCCCACATGGAAACTGTAGGGTATGAAAGCCCGCTTCTTGTCCTTAACTAGTGTGGTGTTATAGACCTACAGGATGGTCTGATAGCAAATTTATCCCACAATGAGCCAGTCTGTGAAGTGAGAGGGGAATATATGTGGTGCTCCGGTGGCCCCGAACACCCTGATATAGGTTGAACGTTCATCCAAATACCAATGGCCTACCTTCACTACCATTTTCTTGGCTATTGCGGATAATCTAGGGCATTTTTTTTTTAAATATAATAAAATGAATATGAGTGATAAATTCATCGCAAATGAGTGTGTAGGAGTTTTTGTACCTGTTCTCCCAAAGTATGCTAAAATAAACATGAACATAGATCTCTGCAACATGCCAGCTTAAATTCATGCCTGCGAAGACATTTCTTGCACATATAACATCGAGCAAGTATAAGGCCATGTGGAAAGCGAGTGATTCTCCTTTTTTTGGCGTCTGAGCCTGTTGTACACAGATGCTCAATTGTCTGGAAATTATCACTCCCTAGTTGAAGCTGCTTCTGGAGATCACCACAGTGTATGCCAAGGGCATCCATGCATCCAAAAACTTGGATCAGTTCTTCTCTCCATACATTTGGAAGATGATATCCATAAAGTAGATGTATGGCTCCCTCAGATTGACCGTTCCGTACTAGCCACTGCTTCAGTTTATAAGCGTTTTTTCCTCCTTCCATCATGAGGCCATCAACTAGCTGGTGTGGTGGAATTCATAGAACTTCACCATGAAGTAGGTGTTTGGTTTCTCCTCTGTCTCTCTGAGTTTGTAGTACTTTAGGACTTCTGTCGAGAGGAAAACTCCGACACACCCGCCATTCTCATCCTTGATCAATCACTTCTACGCGTCTGTATTGTCGATTAGCCACTTCAAAACCTCTATGCAAGGGAAAATCGGGGTTCTACTGGCTACCATGTGTAAATATGACCGTCAGATATTCAGGAACACCTAGTCATCGAGCGCCCTTACATATGGGTTGTTGTGTGTGATATATTCCAGTTACTCCTCCCGACTGATTTTGTTGAAAAGGTCCCCCCACTATGGGATCATTACCTTGGATCTGGTTCTTGATTTTGTATCACCGAAGATCAGAGGTTCGACAAAGGATTTCATCGTTGATGTTTTTATGGCTGGATCTTCCCTCAGAGTGTACTCCAACTTCCTCGCAGTACCAAAAGAAGAACCTTCAACTGTTTCAGCTTCCTTTAGCTTGGGTGCTCTCGGTGAGCGTCTGGTGGTTGGATTTCTCGGCGACATTTTACCTGCAACTATAAAATAGTTAGATACCGTGTAAGAAATCATATGCATATATAAATCACGACCGTCGAATTGAAAAACTTGAACACATACCTCTGCAACTTGTTTAACCTAGTTTTGATAATTTGAGGATCAACACAATCTCGAGACGCTTTATTTTCTTCTTTGGATGCTCTGGAATTAAAACTTGTGCACACAATGAATTTTTTCAAAACCTTTCTAGAGATTTAAACATGGATGAACTTACCTTGTCACATCAACCATTCAATTCAGGTTATGAGTGTATTTTTATTAAATCTACCGCTAGATCTTCAAAGACGTTTAAAATTAAATTGGATCCTGGGTTGACGGTGTGGGTGTGGGTTGTAACGTGGCCTATCGATGATTTCAATTTTTTGTTGTTCAATCGTTGCATGAGGTAGAAACAAATGCAATATGAATCATTAACTGGTCTATTAAATGTTAGAATTTGATCGCATCTTATGCCAAAAACATCCCATCGTTTCTCTAGTCTAGTTGGTGAGTCGGGGATCGTGATTCTGCTTCAAACACTTTTTTTTGATATCATATTGCAAAATCTCTGACACCGATCGATCTTGCCGTGCATAGATGACGTGGAAAAGCTGACTAGGAGGTGTGACTAGGACACAAGAAGCCTTAAGATGACTCAAGATGAAACTAGGATGTACGACACCCTTACGTGATAAACACACGTGGAACTTGAGACATTCATCTTCATTTACTCGTGTTAATCGGAATCGATACTTTCCTTAAGCTACACGTTCTAAGACCCGATCCTATCTCACCGACGCCGAAAATTATCAAGGATCGACGATCGATGATGAACCTACCCAAGTGCTCCTGGATCGACTCTCTCGAAAAAGTTCTGATGCCAAAAGTGTATCAAGGATCGGCGATATGTTTATCACAGACAAAAATGATTGTTTTAACCCTTCTATATTTCCCCGACCCCGATAAAATGCATCGATCATCGGCTATCAATGATTTCTTTACGGCTTTTGTCAATGTCTATCCTTCCCATATTTTGTTGACGTCGATGGGGATCGACTATCTCTTGAAACTTCATGGTGAATAACTCACAAAAACCAACTCCACCTTCTACCGATGTCAATGGTGCATCAATGCTCGATGACTACTGTAACAGTGTGGCCATTTTACCTGCTTTAATTTCGCTGACATCGAAAACAAGCGCGTTAGGTGAAATGGTAGCTACAAATTCTTAGTTACGATGTCAAGTTATTTTAGACATAATGTTTCATGTAACAAGTTCAAACACTCTGACTTAAATGATAAGAGTAATGAAAACAAAACAAAATAAACCATTCCCCCATGTGAACTCAATTTAGACAATAAAATAAAACAAGTGGTACCCAAAAAGTAATAAAATTTCATAAGGCTTTCAGGATGTGTTGAGCACTCAACAAATGGTGATTTACTGGGCGAAAGCAGAATCTATGTTCCTTCCCCAGGCTTAACTGATGCATAAGATGAACCTTACTAGTTTTGTTTTTATCAGAGTCCCTTCTATCCTTGCATTTAAAATTCCCCCGGTTTGTGAATGCAGGCCCGCCTGTGGGGTTTCAACCTTTATTCCACCTTCATTCCCTTTGACCATGACCCACACCCCCTTTTTACAAGAGTCGAGTAAAGAATTCACTAGAACCATGCCTTTTAGTTATCATCATTCACTTGCTTAGGTGTTGCTCCGCTACCAGCGAGCATCCATAGCCCTGACAGAGTCACCCCGACGTCACAAACCTTTCTCTGTTGCTAATGAGCATCCATATCCCCGGTTGAGTTTTCTGCATACCCTTTCCTACTTCCTTCTCATTTGATATAATTGATTTATTTTCGGCAGAGATTCCCTGAGCGAGTGGGAGAGGAGGACGTCTCTTATCTGCAAGATGAGACGGTTAAGGTGAAATTTTTCCTAGCTCTAGCTTGAGGTACATGTGGTCCTTTCCAACTTACCATATTCCCCTTTAGGTTTTACCAGACCACCAGGAAGACACTTCATCTCTTTCCAAGGTTGTTTATTCGCAAAGGTTAGATACATAACACTTTTCATAAAACACAGTTTTCCCAACGTTTCTTGTGTTGCATGTAAGCATGAGTCAGGGACAACGTTTTCTACACCATATTGATTAAGGTCAACCAATGCCTTGCAAAAAACAACTTTAAAGAACAAAAATAACACCAAAATAAAAATAGAAATGAAGGACTTCGCAATCATCCTACCTAACACCTACAAAATAAAATAACATGAAAACACACACATTTGTTTTAACAGAAATATTGTTTTAGGGCCTAGCCATTCACTAAAAGGGCATCACAACTGATACGTTCCCGCCCTAAGTTTCTTAGCTACCTGGAAAGGTCCAAGCCATAGATTCTAAAACTTTGAATGTTTTCCCTTCGGTTCAATTTTCCTATCCCATTTCAGGACTAAGTCTCCTACTTCAAAATTATTCTCTCTGGCCTTATGCTTGTTAAACCACCTTTTCATTATCTGCTGATGAGCGACACACTTTGATTTTTATTTCTCCCTTTCTTCTTCCAGCATGAGGAGGGTATCAATTCTCTGTTGAATAACCGATGAGGGTTGTCCTCTAGATCCCTGAGAAAGTTGAAGAGATGGAATATATATCCCGTTCGGGAGAATGGATTCTTGTCTGTATACTAGAAAGTATGGGGAGTTCCCTATAGCTTCATTGGGTGTTACTCTATCGGCCCATAAAGCATTATGAAGTGAACTATGCCAATTCCTCTGATTGTCTGCAATTGTTTTCTTCAATATCCTCACTAGGTTTTTATTGGTTGATTCTGCCACTCCATTTCCCCGTGGATAGTAGTTTGCAGAATATATGATTATGATTCCTATACCTAGAGAAAAATATGTTAATAGGGTGGAAAAAAAGTAAGCGACATTGTAAAAAACAAGAACGAAAGGCATACCGAACCTTGTCATCAGTTTTTGTTCTATGAATTGGATTACCGCCTTTTCATTTACGTGAGTCAGAGGGATGGCCTTTGCGCATTTTGCGAAATAGTTTGTTGCGGTCAGTATGTATCTATGTTTTTTTTAAGAACTCGGGGTAATATCCCCTATGACATCTAACCCCCATTTCTCGAATGGTCTGGATATGGCCACTGGTTGGAGTGGGACATCTGCTCTATTTTCCCTTCCCGCACTTATTTGACAAGTTTTACAGTTTCTATCATATGTATGAGTGTCCCTAAATAGAGTAGGCCAGTAATGGCCGACTCTTGTATCTTGTGAGCGGTGGTATTCCCTGCAAAGTTTCCACCTGCAGGACCATCATGGAGCTCCTTCAGAACCTTGTCCGCGTCTTCACATTTGAGACATCTCTAAAGTACCCCATCATAATTTACGTGGAAGAACACGGAATTTATGAGGCGATATTGTGTCGATTTTAGTCTAAGAACTCTCCTTTCCTTAGGGGTTAGGTTTTCTTGGCACGTCCCGTGATGCAAGAGATAGGTTATCTCTCCATACCAAGACTCTTTCTATGGGGGAACATATAAAGATTCACTAGACCACAATGCCAACTCATTCTCCCACCCAGAGTCTTCATTTACTTGGTCTTGGGCTTCAACGACCAGTTTACACAACCCTTGTCCTTTAACCAATTTGATAGGTTTTATATCTAGATCAAATTCTTGGACAACTACCATCCAATTTCCTTTTCTTTCCCCCATCTCCCATTGAGTGAATAGGGATCGAACTGGGAGATGAGGCATAATGACTTTGGTGTGATTTTTTAGGATGTAAGATCTGAAATGTTTTATCGCTTTGTATACTACATAAGCATGTTTGTTTATAGTAGGGTAATTCATCTTGACCCCTTGAATATTAGTTCTCACAAATGAGACTGGGGCCTCACATTTTTCATCATCCTTCTGGGTTAATACTGTAGCTAAATATTGGTTGGAGGAAAAAGTATAGAGGAAAACATATTTGGTAAAGTCAGGACTTCGCAACACCGGAGCTTGAGATATTGTAGTCTTAATATTGCTGAAAGAACTTTTTCGTTCATAATCCCACTTAAATTCAATATCTTTGTAGATTATTTTTTGTAAGGGTTTGATAGTTTAAGGGAAATCGGGGATGAACTTCCTCACAAAATTGATTTTCCCAAAGAAGGATTGCATAGAATTTTTGTTGTGGGGTAAGGGAAGCTGAACTATTGCCTTAATTCGTTCCAGGTCTATGCGAATTCCTACTTGATATATAATATGACCTAGTAATTTCTCTTCCTTGGCACCAAAGATAGTTTTCATAGTTTTTAAAGATATACCATATTTTCTGCACCTTTTGAAAATCTAGGTTAGATGTTGGATGTGATCTTCTCTATTCTTAGAATACAGAGTCATGTCGTCCAAATAGGATACTACACACTTGTTGATTAATCCCAGAAAAGCCACATCCATGGCCCTCTGGAAGGTTTCCCCTACATTAATTAACCCAAAGGGCATGCATTTATAAGAAAAGGTTCCCCACTTGGTTTAGAATGTAGTTTTCAATCGGTCTTCCTTTGAAACTAGAACTTGGTTGTAACCCGAAAATTTGTCTAACAAGGAGAAAATTTCAGAACCAGACACAGTCTTTAACAATTGTTCCATTGGTGGGACTGGGTAGTTATCCTTTTTTGATGCTCTGTTGAGGTTTTTTAAATACACACACAGACATATTTACACATACTTCTTCATAACAAGAACCAAATTTTCTACCCAGGAAGAGTGTCTAACCTGAAAGATAATTTTAGCATCTAATAATTTCTTTAACTCCTAACAAAGGAGGGGTTCTAGGGATGGGTGGTACTTCCAGAGCTTCTGTTGGAAGGGTTTTACTCCAGGTTTTAATGGGATTGTGTGTTGGATAATGCGAGTGTCATAAGTTTTCAGATCTCGGTAGGACCATGCAAAAACATCGTGATATTCTCTGAAAATTTTGAGATAACCTTTCCTTTCTTCTTTAGACATTGTCTTGTCTAGATTTATATTTTTAGGGTTTTCCGGGGTTCATAGGTTTATAGTCTCGTACATGGGACATGAGCTCCATGTCTTTGTGTTTGTTGACCCTTTAAATATTTCCCTTAAGTCAAAGAGTTTATCCAAATTGGCTACCCCTTTCAGTATCATGTGAAACTTTGGTTTGATATTAGAGTTATTTGTTTCACCTCTTTGTTCATGGAAATCAATTTATACGAGTTGCCCTTGGAATACTTCATTTTCAATAGCCAGGTCTTTAAAATTTTCTTGATTAATTAGAAATTCTATAATCTGTTCATCTCCTTCAAATACCTTCCAATTAGAAATATTGTTGGGCATTGCTGGTTTGTAGAGAAATTCCACAGTGAACCTGGAGGCTTAATAGTCTTCTAAAGGGGATAGCCTCGAAGCAGCAATAGACAGAGAGTCAGCAAGAGTATTCTTTGTCCTAGGAATCGTTGTTATGTTGAAGGATTCAAAATGTTCTATTATCCTATGCACCTCCTGTTGGTAATTCCTTAGGTGGGGAGAATTGCAATGTATAGTATTTTGTACTTTCCTAACAATAATTTCAGAGTCCCCAAAAACTTTTAGTTCTTTAACATTTAAGTCTATGGATTTCTTTAGTCCTTTCACTAAAGCTTCATACTCGACAATATTATTAGTGCATTCAAATTTCAGTCTGCAGGACAAGAAATTTCATTTCCCCTTCGGATCAACGAGGATACATCCCTCTCTTGACCCTTCTTGTGATTTAGACCCATCAAAGTACATGGTCCAAACTTGTGAGAGAAAGTCATTAGTTTCTCCTTTCCTACTAACTTCCTTCTCTCCACCTATTTTGTGTGTGGTTTCCAACATAGGTTCTTGAAAGAAGAGGGTTTCTTCCGACGCTACCGGTAGATTTACTTGAAAATCCATTTCAGATTTTTTAGTAAGAGGTACATCAGATGAGAGAGGGGAAAAATTACCAAAATCGGAATCGCATGAGTATTTTCCTAGCACGGGGAAATATACCGACGAGGGTTCGTTGAGGGATTCTAAATCAGTGATAGTATGTTTGAGATACCTTTCTCTATCGATCCTAATCATATTTGCGTTTCCATTTAATGGAAACCAGAGGTGAGCCCAGTCCATGGTATAATATCAATTCAACTTCTTGGACCAATCTCGACTATGTAGAAGTCCTTAAGCTTCTGGTATATCTACTACAATGATGCCAATTACTTGAACAAATTTTGGGTGTGTATCCATTTTGATCATGACATCCTTGAGTTCTCCAATAGATTTCACCTGAGTTCTGTCTAGTTATATAACATGTTTATCACTTTTGAGCGTGACTGTGTTTATTTTCTTGTACATAGATAGTGGCATAAAATTATAGGATGCCCCTGAGTCAACTAAACAATTATGGAGGTTTATGTTGAAGACTTCAAACGTCAGAAGGGATGGTGGGACAAAAGGCTTTCCTTTTTTATCTATAGAGCAAGAGTTCACATTTGGTTTATTTTTTAGATCTGTGGGAGCTGTATTTTCCCCTTGGTCAATGCTCGTTATAGAGGTTTCCACTGAATTCAAGGCTTGTAAAAGAAATTCATTTTGCTGGGGAATTGTACACATGTCCATGACCGATACATTTTCCTTCAATGTTTTTAAATCTTCTACTATGTTGTAGTCTAGCTTGGGTGATTCTCATGTATGGATATTTATAGGATTTCTTTGGGAGACAAAAGGAACTTTTGGGTGATTGGTTGTTTGTTTTCCTCTCAAAGTTTGGGCAATGGTAGGTTCATTTGAGACCGACTGACCCATACTTCACCTTTTCACAGTCAAAACCTCAGTGGGTGGTTCTTGAACCTCAAATATATCATTGGAAGGCATTGGCAAGTCAGGATCCCACAACAACATGGTTGTTTCTTCCAGTGGGTCAACTTCCTCCTGATTGACAACATTCACCGTTGAGATGCTTGATTGTTCAGTAAGGGAAAATTCATCTAGGAACCGATTGGCCATCCAATTCATGGCATGCACCCATTGTGGACAATCTCTTTCAGAATGTTTCTCTTGATTATAGGTACATAAAGAGTCAGATGTTACATTTCCCAGGTGGATGTTTAAGTTGGTTGGGGGAGGTTCAATTGCTTTGAACGGGGGGTTTCTCTTAAAAAAGGGTTTATAATCCCATTGGCCTTGGTTTCCTTCCCCTGCACTTCTTTTCATGTCTATGATTTCATTTGACAATTTATTTATCATCCATTGTAGTTCTTCTATGTCTCCACTCCCCTTTTCGGGACCTTGTTCTGTTTGTTTCCCTAGGGGTATAGTCAACAAGAGTCCCCTCGTGGGTGGAGGTTGAGCTTCCTTATTAACTAGTTAGACCTGGCCCTCTTTACATCCCTTCATTTGGAGTTCAATTGTTTTGGCTTCCTCAAAATTTTCAGCTAGGGCATGCTTGGCAACTCTTTTTACAAACATGGAAATAGAGGCACGGAGAGAATTAGCATATACTTCAATTTGAAACTCCTGAGTGGGTTTATCTTCGGGTTGAAATTTGTTCAGGATAGTGGTAAATCGTTGATTGAAGTCTTTAACCTTTTCTTTTGAACTCATGGTGGAAACAAACAATTCAACTATTAAAGCTCCTGTAGTGGTTTCTTATGAAAATTTGTCTAAAGAATCTTTTTGAAACTTCGTCCAACTAGTTATGGACCCTACACGCAAGTTAAAATACCATCTAGAGGATGAATTCTCAAAGGTATAGGGAAAAATCCTCCATACTATGTCTTCATGTTGGACATTCATCAATCTAATATCTATTATGAACTTTTTAATATGGTCTTTAGGAAATCTTGAGGTTTCAGGGTCAAATTTGGGGAGTAACTTTTCTGGATGTCGAGGGAGGTTATGTACCCGTCCGGGGATTTCCAGATAATCTATGGCAAACCAAGGTTGATTATTTTGAGGTGGGTTTCCCCTTTCTTCATTATTCTCATTGTTATCCTCCATGTCATCCGACTCTGAAGGTGAGCGATCCGAGTTAAACCCTTCCTCATCAGATTCAAAATCGTCGGGCTTAGAGTAGTTACCATCTGGTGTTTCGGGGATAAAATTAAGGGGATATTCAATCTCAGTGAGGGAAAAATATATCAGGTCTTCTACTGTGTGAAAAAAAATCTGGTCGGGGGTGTCAACTACTGGTCTGCTTACTTTTTCTCTACGAGGAAGTAGCAGAGCTAAGGTTAATGATCTAATTTGTCGGGCGTAAGCTCTTGTGATCCTTCTGAACTGGTTCAACTCCTCGTGAGGAAGAGTGTAATGAATTTCAGAGAATAAATGTTCTTCCTCTTTCTTGAGTGAGTTACTCATTTCAGGAGTACTTAGTGTGTGTGGGCTCTCTTGGTAATGACTATCCAAGCATGTGGCTTGTTTTGAATCTGTAGGCTATGTGAAATATATCAAAAATATTGTTAGCCATTCATTCACAGGCCCTCCTTCTAGATCCAATTATGTTGAGGGGTTCTAAATCCCTTTAACTAAAAAACAAGAACTAAACCCACCATAAAGGTCCAATTGGACTTTGCAACGTTTGATGGTGGAATGGTTCTCGAGATCTTTCGATCCAGACAATTTATCGATGGGATTTACGTAATGATTTACATGATATCTTCTTGTGAAAGTTCCTCCTTTAGTTTAAACATTCTCTTTTTGTCTTTTCTTTTATTAGACAGGTCTGATCAAATGATGTGTGCTGGTATAAACCAACTGATAAAGAGGGGGGGGGGTTTCTTAACTACTGAAGAAGACTGAGCTTGGGATAACCCTTGTGCTCAAGCATGCAGACAAATATATTCACACCCGTGAAAATCCTAATAATAATACATTAACTTGTTGGTATTTCAATCATTGACTGAGATACAATTATTGAAAGAAGACATACATGCAATAAAATGATGGCAAGAAAAATAGTTTCCTTAGCTCTAACATTCATCACACATTAACTCAACAATTTGATTTCATCATTAGAGACAAGAAATACAAAAAATATTGAAACAACTAACTTATCAATAGATTCAGAAACTCTTACTCATTACAACATCCATTCATGAAATAAAGTCGGAAGTAGTTCCTCCTCAAATCCAATCACACAATGCCTTTGATGAAAAACAAAATTTTGTCTCCGGTCCTAAACAAGACTTCTCAATTAAGGTAGTTAGGAAATAGTTATTTACCATTCCAAAAATGAGGGTCTTTGCCAAAACCATTGACCTTTACTAAAAGGTCAATCCTCTTATTTATAATGAATCATTAACTAAAAATAGATACTACAAGTTCAAGCTAAGTAAAACAAAATATCGCCACATGGTGCTTTCATATCTCTGTCTTCTAAGAATCATCAAATAGTTTTACTGAAGCGGATGATTCTTTTCATACTCTGACCATTTGACGAAGAGTTCCTCACATGTGTTGGCGTACGAGAACCTGTGTTGGTCCATCGGGGCTAAAAGGATTTCTTTCACTTCTACTTCTCGTGCTCCGTACTTGACTATTTTGACACTTAACTGCTGCAAAAATTCTCAAGCCTTGATTGGATGCTCGATGAAGTGTTGTACTTGACCTGACGCCATTCTCGCCACCTTTGTAATCTCTATTTTCCATGTTGAGTCTTGTTTTGCATGTTTCTTGACTATGTCATGTAGGTTGATAAAGTCCTCGGGTGAGCCGAATTCCGAGAGGCCGATGTCTTTCATCTCTCGATTAACCTTTTCCCAGCTCTTTTCGCAATCGGCCCATTTCTCTTGAATCTCCCACTGAGGTTCCTGGGCCATTTTCACCCAGTATTAGGCCGCTTTCCTGATCTGATCTATTTTGTTGTCCCTCAACACCTGAATGTTGTGCTCTTCGGATTATCAACCCTTTTGAACTGTGCTGATGTAATCGATCCTTTATATTGCTTGGTGATCCTTCTCATACCACCTTTCCACGTCCTTGCAGGTTTCTAGTGCCATAAGGGTGTCTTCTTGGAAATCAACTATACCTGCAGTGAAAATGTGTCGTTCATTCGTGAATTTTTCATAGGCATATTGAAACTCACTTCTAAAAAACACTGTGGCCTGTGTGGAGTCCTGATAGTATTTTGTCAAATGGCATAGATGCTCTAACTCCTTAAGTGCAGTGGCCATCTCCTTTTCATCCCTTCTTGCTCTATCCAATGTGGCATTTGTGATAGCCATCCCAACACTGATAAGCTCAGACGTCTTGGCATGTTATGTGATTAGCAGCTTCTCCTCAGTGGTGATGAGAATCAAAATATCCAACGTAAGCATCCTCTTCTTAGTGGTTCTATTCATGATAGTTTTTCTCTTTCAGTCATAGGCGATTGCTTGTATATCAATGAACTCATCAACCGGTTCGATGATTTTTTATTCTCCCCAGGTTAGAGTATTTCGCAAGCTCCCGACTATGTGTAGTTTTTCTAAGATGAGTTCTTGAACTTCTTCCATATGTCCTGATGCCTTGACCTCCATTTTTTTCTCATCAGCTGGTGAGGTATCAGCCGAAATTGAAGAGTCAAGGACAGGTCTTGTACTTAATTGGTAATCAGATGTTGATGTGCCTATTTCTTGTTGTGGAAATTCCTCTTTCTCACCTCTCGATCCCAGCTCATCCCTCGATTTTTCCATTGGGGTTTCTGACAAGTCGAGTATCTCAATGTCTAAGGCAATTTCGACCTCATGGTCACTCTATGGAAGACTTTGAATTGAAGAATCGAGACCTGGGGTAGATGATTTCTCAGGTTCCCTTTCCTATGTAATCTACACTGGAGTCACTAGGGACATCCCCAAACTCTCCTCATCATCATAGATGGTTATTAAGTCAAACAAGGGGTGAGGTACACTTGTCCTACTCGATGTCCTCGATATCTCAGGATGGCTTGAAATCCCCCTTGGTGATCTGATCCGTAGTGATGGAACTTCAAGGTTTTCAGGCTCGATGATTTCTTAAAGTTGTATTGGATCTAAGCCACTTGGATCTCCTCTTCTTTCGATTGGGTCGTCACTAGGGATCCTTGACATATCTACAAGGTCAAGATCATTTTGTAACTAGTCAATGATTCTTTGTGCCCCTTCTAGCAAGATCAACCCTCTTCTTTGCGCCTCTGTAGTCTCTGTCACTCTGATCTCTTCTTGAACTCCGAGGGCCTCTTGAGCTGACTGCTCTATTGTTTACACTTGTTCATCCATGCTCAAGGCCTTGAACCTGGTCATGTTCGGGTTGACCATCCTCTGTACTACCTCCTCCCAGTCCTGAGCGCAATGTGTGAAAATTTTGTCCTCAAATTTATCATGCACGCATGGCTAACAAGATGATACCTGTGAAGAATGTTGGAGGACCAAGCCTTTAGGTTCGTGCTTGCGGAATCCACCTGTCGGGAACCTAAATTCAAGTTGGTTCAATCCTTCTTGTTTGGCTTGAGTAATGTCTTTTACCAGATAAAACCCCACATGGAAATCGTAGGGTATGAAATCCCTCTTCTTGTCCTTAACTAGTGTGGTATTATAGCCCTGCAAGATGTTCTAATAGCAGATTTATCCCACAATGAGTTGGTCTGGGACATGAGCGGGGAGTAGATGTGATGCTTCGATGGCCCTCAACACCTTGATATAGGTTGAGTGTTCATTCAAATACCAGTGGCCTACCATCTCTACCATTTTCTTGGATGGTGCTGATAATCTCAGGCATTCTTTCTTAAATATAATAAAATGAATACAAACGATGAGTTCATCGCAAATGAGTGTGTAGGATTTTTTGTATCTGTTCTCCCAAAGTATGTTGAAATAAACGTGAACAGGGAGCTCCGCAACATGCCAACTTAAATTCATGTCGATGAAGACATTTCTTACACAGATCACATCGAGCAGGTATGAGGCCATGTGGAAAGCAGGTGCTTCCCCTTCTTTCGGCATCTGAGCATGTTGTACACAAATGCTCAATTGTTTGGAAATTATCGCTCCCTAATTGAAGCTGCTTCCGGAGATTGCCACTGTGTATTCCAAGGGAATCCATGCTTCTAAAAACTTGGAGCAATCCTTCTCTTCATACAGTCGGTAGATGAGAGCCATCAAGTAGATGTATGGCTCCCTCAGGTTGATTTTTCCATACCAGCCACTGCTTCGGTTTGTAAACATTTTTTCCTCCTTCCACAATGAGGCCATCAACCGAATGGTGTCGTGGAATTCATAGAAATTCACCACGAAGTCTGTGTTTAGCCGCTTTTCTGGGTCTCTGAGTTTGTAGTACTTCTAGACTTCTTTCGGGAGGAAACATTTGACACAACCGCCATTCTCATCGTTTATCAATAACTTCTACGCGTCTGTATGGTTGATTAACCACTTCAAAATCTCTATGCAAGGAAAAACTGGGGTTCTGTTGGCTACCATGTGTAAATATGACTGTCGGATATTAGGGAACACTTGGTCATTGAGTGCCCTTACATCCAGGTCGCTGTGTGGGATATATTTTGGGTACTCCTCCCGACTGATTCTTATGAAAAGGTTCCCCCATTGTGGGAGAATTACCTTGGATCCGATGCTTGCTTCTGTATCACCGAAGACTGGAGGTTGGAAAAAGGATTTCTTCGTTGAGGTTTTTCTGACTGGATCGTCCCTGGGAGTGTACTCCAACTACCTCGCAATACCAGGAGAAAAGCCTTCACACGTTTCAACTTCCTTTAGCTTGGGTTCTCTCGACGAGCGTCTAGTGGTTGGATTTATCGGCGACATTTTACTTGCATCTAGAACATAGTTAGAGATCGTGTAAGAAATTAGATGCATATATAAATCAAGACCGCCAAATTGAAAAACTTGTACACATACCTCTGCAGATTGTTTAACTTTGTTTTGATAATCTAAGGACCAACACAGTCTCAAGACACTTTCTCTGGTTCTTTGGATGCTCTGGGATTCAAACTTGTGCACATAATGAATTTTTTCATATCAGTTCTATAGATTTAAACAGGGATGAACTTACCTTGCTGCATCATCCATTTAATTTGGGTTATGACTGTAGTTTTATTAAATATGTCGCGAGATCTTCAAAGATGTTTTAAATTAAATTGTATTGTGGGTTAATGGAGTAGGTGTGGGTTGTAACGTGGCCTATCGACGATTTCAAATTGTTGTTGTTCAATTGATGCACGAGGTAGAAAAAAATGAGGGATGAAGCATTTATTGGTCTATTAAATGTCAGAATCCAATTGTATCTTATGCCGAAAACATCCCACCATTTCTCTAGTCCAATTGGTGAGTCAGGGGTCGGGATTTTGCTTCGAACACTTTTCGTTGATATCTTCTTGCAAGAGCTCCGATGCCGATCGATCTTTCCGTATAGAGCTGGCATGGCAAAGCTGACTAGGTGGTGTGACTAGGACATAGGAAGCCTTAAGACGACTCAAGATGAAACTAGGCCGACGACACCATTACGTGATAAAGACACGTGGCACTCGAGACCAACTTATTCATTTACTCGTGTTAATTGGAATTGATAGATTCGTTAAGCTACATGTTCTAAAACCCGATCCTATCTCGCCGATGTCGAAAAGTATCAAGGATTGATGATGGATGATGAACCTACCTAAGTGCTCCTGGATCAACTCTCTCAAAAAATCCCCGATGTCAAAAGTGTATTAGGGATCGAAGATCGACAATATGTTTATCACAGACAAAAATTATTGTTTTAACCCTTCTAGATTTCCCCGACTCCGATAAAGTGCATTGGTCATCGGGTATCAGTGATTTCTTTATTGCTTTTGTCAATGTCTATCCTTCCCATATTTTTCGACACCGATGGGGATAAGATATCTCTTGAAACGTTGTGGTGAATAAATCACGCAAAACAACTCCACCTTCTGCCGATATCGATGGTGCATCGATGCTCGATGACTATTGTAAATGTGTGGCCATTTTACCTGCTTGAATTTCAATACAAGCGCGTTAGGTGCAATATTAGCTACAAATTCTAAGTTAGGATGTCAAGTTCTTTTAGACATAAGGTTTCATGTAACAAGTTCAAACACTCTGACTTGACTGATAAGAGTCATGAAAAAAAAAA
This sequence comes from Picea engelmannii, assembly GCA_009831015.1. Lineage (NCBI taxonomy): Eukaryota > Viridiplantae > Streptophyta > Pinopsida > Pinales > Pinaceae > Picea > Picea engelmannii. The sequence goes on along the minus strand of ML777687.1, from coordinate 62,736 downwards.
AAAAACCATTCTCCCCATGTGAAATCAATTTAGACAGTAAAACAAAACAAGTGGTACCCAAAAAGTGATAAAATTGCATAAGGATTTTAGGGTGTGTTGAGCGCTCAACACCCCATCATGATATGATTTCACCCCAAAACGAAGTATTCATTTAAACTTTATTACTTCATTTCTATTATGAAATTCGTTGTCACTTATTTTTATCATTGTACCCAACTCATCTCCCATCCAAGATCTTAGAAAAATCACGGAGGTCATTGCATGTCTACCACCCATGCGACCAAGCAAATTCACTCTCTTTACTCATCTCACAAACTATAGGATCCCCAAGATTTCCTTGTCACTTTTGCAATCGTGCCTTCCATGTAACCATGGTTCAATTTGACAAGTCTTCCCAAGTCAAGTATGATCCTAGATTCATCGGTCAACCTCCCATCTTCTTTGTCACTTGTCCATGAAAAAATCCAAGTGCACAAGTCTCACATATCCAACAATCACTACCACACTAGTCTTCATTTGTGCTTCGTTTCATCTTGTTTGTGCGATCCTTCGATCTGTATAATCCCACAAAATTCCATCACATGTTTTCCAACGTACTATCCAAACCATTCCAAGTGGAATGAGTCACCCAAAGACTTCCATGCCAAAGCATGTATGAACCAATTCCTTCGTTATTTCCAACCAATGATCCATGGATCTCTGACTCATTCTGTAATCATCCATAAGAATCCTAAGATCGTCCTACCTCTCCCATGAGAAGGAGCACGCCACCCAATCCACTCAATCTGCAGTCTGACCCATCTCAGTTTTTTGTCAATAGTTCCCTTGGTCGACTCTTTCTTGCCTCCATTCACCTCTTGGAATGAATCATCTTTCCTCTTCCAAGACACTTCATTGTTTGGATATCTTTTGCGATAGTCAAGTCACTTCATGACCCAACCAATGTGTCTAAGGAATTCATGCATCAAAGTTCATCATCCAACCTTCTCTTAAGAAAAATGCACGTCTCACTATCTTCTTCATCAAATTGAGCCCTTCAATGCACTTCACAAGAGAGATGGAAAACAATCTAACTTGTCCCATCTTTGTCACCAAGATTTCCTAAGTCCCCTTCTGGAACTCGCCCAAGCATGCTACTCCAAGTCCTTGTTTTCATCTTCCTCCCTTAGGGCGCTCTGAACTATTCCTGACTCCAAAAATGCTCGCAACACTTGGAGTTCCCCAAGCGTCTCAATCAAGTCTCCCCATTCTCCCTTCAAAGGAACCAATGAAACAACCCAGATCCTGCCAAGAACTAGAAACAATCATACTTGTTCATGACATATTTGACAATCGATGGTTCAAGGCTTGATACTATCATAAGCCTACAACTCGTCTGAAACCATCAAATATGATTTTGCAAACAAACCTCCTTGTTTTGGCCCAAGAGAAAGTTCATTTTTCAGCCAAGTCAAAAACTGTGATGCACCCAAGTCACCACACCCTATCCAATTTAGTTGTCCATACTTCAGTTTTCCTTCATCACCAAGGTGTCAAGCTCCATGACATACTTTGTCACATCCATTCGTCGCTGCAATAGAAAGTCTGCAACAACAAAACCCAATTTCCATGTATAGTGAATCCCAACATGGACTCATATCAACAATGTGTGTCCAACCTATTCACACCAAGCCTTCAACCCAACTGAGGGATACAAAAAACTCCATCAAGTCACATGCATTCAACCAAACCCGTTTTCTCTTTCTATTATCTTCGTGCCTTTGGCTAGAAAGTCACAGTAAAAGAGATAAAGGCCAGTCCGGGTTTAGGATATATCATTCAATTGTCGACCATCTTGTTACCTTTAGGATCATTGCAGAGGAGTTCCACAATATTAAAACTAATCTTTTTTGTTGTTTTGTTGACTTTAGAAAATCTTTTGGCATGGTTCCTAGGAAAAACCTTTGGAATAGGTTGGAAGAGAGAAAAGTGCCTCTCGAGTTGAAAGTTGTTGCAATAAGGATTTATGAGAACATTATTGCTAAGTTTAAAAACACTAAGGGTTGTTTGAAAGAGATTAACTGCAATATTGGAGTCAAACAAGGTTGTCCCTTGTCCCCTACCCTTTTTGGCATATACATTGTCAAGTTAGAAGATTGCTTGGACAAAGAAAGTTGTGTTGACCCTACTCTAAGTGGTATACTCATCAATCTTCTTCTTTATGCTGATGATATCATTCTTATGACAAGGAGTCCCCATGATCTTGAAAACTAATTAAGAATCCTCAATTATTTTTACTCCAATATGGGTATGACTGTTAATACTGATAAGACTGAGGTCATGATTATTAAATCCAGTAATATCACGTATGATACCTTCATATATGACAACAAAAACTTGGAGGAAGTGACTTCATACAATTATCTTGGAATTGATATTCACCACAAGCTCTACTGGAATTAAAGCATTAAGAAAAGGATTATTGGGGGATGGAAAGATTATCAATTCCTCCTATTAAAAACAAAATTAAATGAAAATTAAATGAAATACACCCTATCTCATCCTCCTATTAGAAACAAGCCTCTCCCCCATTGATAGGATGGCTATGACTATATACCTAATGTATAACAACAAGTTAAACAACATGGAAGACAAGAGGCTTCCCAAAATTGCTTCAAAATAGAGTCGTAACCACCATCGACTCCAACGAGGATGGCATAAAGATGCATGGTCTTGGATAAACTATTGGGGAATCATGGAAGTCACCCGTTTGTAGAATAAAGATAAAATTAAAAATATCATCAAATCAAAATTTAAGGAGAAAATGTGGTGTGATAAAGAGATAGAGGAAAAAATAAAAGTAAGGTATTATAAGGATGTAATCAACCCTAATCTAGAAGATCAAAATTATCTATCTATTTTGACAAGTGTAAATAAAAAAATAAGCATTGCTAAGATAAGAACAAATTCTCATGAGCTCCATAGTAAAATTGGGCCTTGGACAATTCCTAAAACGCCATGGGATGAAAGAGTATGTAACCTTTGTGAAACTAAGAAGGTTGAAGATGAAAAGTTCTTTCTCTTAGATTGTCTAGCCTATACCGAGATTAGATCTCATTTTAAAAATATTTGTCACACTACCAACCTTCCTAACCTCTTAACTCAACAAAACTATGGTGATCTTGGAAAGTTTCTCTTAATGTTTTTCGAGTACAAAAACAAAATCCGAAAGAATCGCAAGTAATCACTTACCCTCTTAAAGTCAGTCTTTGTGGACGTTAATCATCATCAATTTATTTTTACTTAAAAAAAAAAAAATTCACATATTACTATTATTTCTATTAAAATAAGAAAAAATATTTTCCATATCATAATATTTCTATTAATTTAAGAATTATTAGTTTAAGAATTTAAAGCATAAAAACTATTTTACCTGTTTAAATTTATAGTTATTTTTTAAGAAAAAAATAATAATTTACATATTATTATTATGATTGTTTTTTTAAATATATAAAAATTATTAAGAGATTTTTTTTTAAAAAATAGATAGAATTTATTGTTAATTTTTTGAAGGAAAAAATTAATTTACATATTACTATTATTTCTATGAAGATAAGAAAAATGATTTTTCATAAGGTAATATTTCTATTAGTTTAAGCATTTAAAACATAAAAACTATTTTACATGTCTAAACAATATGTCTATTACTTACTCTCTTAAGGTTTCATAGATCAATTCAATCTTAATGGAAGTTAATCATCATCATCATTATGATTTTTTTTAAAGATATATAAAATTTATTAATATTTTTTTTTAAATACATAATTTTTTTTTTAATATTTAAAAAAAAAAGGAAAAAATACTTTACATATTACTATTATTTCTATTAAGATAAGACAAATTATTTTCCATATCATAATATTTCGATTAGTTTAAGCATTTAAAGTATAAAAACTGATCAATTAGGTTTCTGTGGTGAGAGATTTGTTCAGAGCATGTCGGAAGAACCACAGTGACGGTGCTTTTTAGAGCTTGTCGACGTTTCGGATCCACAACAGGATCCATCTTCAGGACAAAAAAGCCTGAGGAAAAATAAGAGAGGAGCCTTTAATAAATACTGAAAATTGAACCCTAGGTTTGGGAAGGTTTTACAAATTAGGTATTTAATTAATGAAATAAGATGATAACCCGACGGGTTATCATCTTATTTCATTAATTAAATACCTAATTTGTAAAACCTCCCCAAACCTAGGGTTCAATTTTCACTATTTATTAAAGGCTCCTCTCTTATTTTTCCTCAGGCTTTTTTGTCCTGAAGATGGATCCTGTTGTGGATCCGAAACATCGACAAGCTCTAAAAAGCACCGTCACTGTGGTTCTTCTGACATGCTTTGAACGAGTATAAAAACTATTTTAAATGTTTAAATTTTTGTTATTTAAAAAAAAAAAAAGTTAATTTATATAATATTATTATTATATTTTTTTTAGATATATAAAAAAATTTAATAGAATTTTTTAAACAATATATAGAATTTATTGTTAAATTTTTAAGGGAAAAAAATAATTTAGATATTAATATTTTTTTTATGAAGATGAGAAAAATGATTTTTCATAAGGTAATATTTTTATTAGTTTATAAACAATATGTCTATTACTTTAATCATTTACAACATGCAAATCTATTTTACATGTCTCACTAATTATGTCAAAACTTAATCGTTTAGGGTATGAGGTGGCATTAAAACCTTAAGTTGAATGAGGTACTAGTATAGAGTTGTAAAAGAAGACAATATTTGCCTTGTTTCATATTTATTAAGCACATTGTTCATGAAATCGATACTTAGTATACATTTTATTTCTCAAAGATTAAATATGATTTAAAAATATGTCCGAATAAATTAATTAATGGGGAGGAAACGGGTCATCATCAGTTTCAAAGACTAAATATCAACTAAAAATGTGTTAGCCTCAACTAATATGGAGGAAACGTGTCTCCATTCATCCATGCACATTGTTCATTCCACATAGGTATTGCCATTATTCCGCTAAGAGGAAGGTCAAATGCCATAGATGCTTTCGGTGTTTATTTAGATGCCTCTGGCCAATCATTCATCAGGGAAAGAATAATAGATGATGCTTTGTTAATTTTAATGAAATATGATTATTCAAAAAAATGTTATCAATGGTACTAGTTTTTTCACTTGGATATAAGTATTTTATTTTTACTTGTTCTGTAAGATTTTATTTTTTTTTATGTGTTTTTAAGATGTTAAGATATATTAGCATATTTGTTTCTTTATGGTTGGCAAAAATATACCATAATAAGGTTATGTCATAGCTACCTTACATCACCTCAAAGAGAAAGAAAAAATCTTTATAAAACAAGTTTTCATGCACTTGCATTACATGTTTTCATTGATATTCACAAAACTTGCATGACATTTTCTTTGAAATCCATTTAATTATGTGTACATGAGTGAGCATGACTCCTTGAATGCATTTAAGAATTTAATCCTAACTCAATTGGCTATAGGTTTATGTGAAAAAGAGATTGGATCTCTCATTTTATTTATGAATAGTACTTTGATACCCCAAAGTTCCTTTCAAGCACTGAGAACTCCATTTTGAATGAAGAGATTTCTCATTGGAATTAGCCCTTTAAGAGGTTCAAAATTTCTCTATAAATGGAAGACAAGGGGCAACAGTAGAGAAAGAGAAGAATTTCAAATTTATGTTGTAGGAATGGGATTGGAGATCATATGTCTTTCTCTCTCATCTATATCGCTCATTGCCCTCATGTTTGTTTATGTTCTTTCCTCAAAGAATAAAGACTTCTTCATTCACCATTATTAAAGAGGGATTTCAAGAAGCCAAAGCACCTATCCCACAATTCATATAATTCACTTATCTTTGTGAAATTGAGTTTTATGACATCAAATTCTTTTCAGCAATGAAAAACATTTTCTTGTAAGTAATCCAAGAAAAACATTGAGTTTTATGACATCAAATTATTTTCTTATGAATAGATTAAAATTCCATTATACTAACACAACGACATAATTGTGACCGATGAACCCAAACTTATTTCTTTTACAAACCTTAAGTAAAATTTATACTAGAATTAAAGTTTGTAAATCAAATATGCCCCCCTCAACTATCGGCGGTCATCAACCACAATTTTAACCCTTTCTTAGGGTTCCTTGTGTCTGCTTCACCCAAACCTTCACTTCCATTGATGTTTTAGGTTTTCAGAGTTAGTAGAACCATTTTGCGAGATTTCTCGATCGGATCTGGTGGTATCTCAGCCCCAAATATCTTCCCTTGGTTGTTGCTTTCTTTCGTCAGGGTTTAGTGTGGCGGCTATGGCCAATCTGTACAATGGGAGAAGCAACTGGTTGGGTTACGCTGTAGGAGAGCAAGGGAGGGAGAATTTTTGTGGCTTGGTAAGTGCCGCCCCATCAATGTTTCTATCAAAATCCGCAAGAAGTGATGCAAATACATTTAAGAAAAACTAAAGGATCTACCTAGACCTTTGAAATCCAGGTAAATAATGTAGCGATAGTTGCAAACGGATAGTCAAAGGATTTATATCTACATGATGATTGTTCTGGTGGGATCGAAAATGCTTTATATCTATATCATGATTGTTCTGGATGGGATCGACGATGCCATTGGAAGATTCATAAGTGAAAGCTGTCCTATAGAGAAAGAAATGCACTCAATTGTTCCTTTAATATGACATACAAATGTAATTTGTCTCCACTTCTTTGGTTAAAAAGGATTTTCATCGACTGCATACGAGAGGCTTTGTTGAAATTTTTCTCCACTTCTCTGGTTAAAAAGGATTTTCATTCATTGCATATGAGAGGAGTTGTTGCTGTCCATCCAAGTATTACAAAAATAAGGTATCACAAATTTAGGTAGCAAAATTTTGATAGATGTAATTCCCTAATTGGATCTAAGATCAGATGAGATAATGAGAAAATCATCCCTTTAACATGACATAAAAATGAAACTTTTCTCCACTTCTCTGGTTAAAAAGGATTTTTATCGACTGCATACAAGAGGCGTTGTCATTGTCCATCCAAGTATTGCATGTTAGGAGTTGTAATTGTGTTAACACATTAGTTAGTGAAACAATTTGTTCTGTTACTTCCATTCAGAAATGGTAAAATTGTCTTTCATAGTATTTATACAGTTAATATGAAATCAATATATGTGCGTTCATTCCCAACATTGTTTTTGGTATTCTTTATTTTTGTTTACATGGTATCATAGCGATAGGTTCGGAGAAGGCGATTCCTATTGTTGTCTGCGTCTCTCTTCCGATTGATGTTGTTGTCAACGTCTCGCTTCCACGTCTCTCTTCCACAATGAAGAATACCATATGAATGTTGAGTTGTTGTTTGTGCTGCCAACCAGTTTGAAGAATCTGCCTGCCAGTTTGAAGAAGTGTCACAGAGCTACCACCGGTTTGGAGAAGAGTTGCCCGCCAGTTTGAAGAAGTGCCATAGAGTTGTCGCTGGTTTGGAGAAGATCCACTGTGGAATTGGAAGAGGGATTTGGTTGAGAATTACAGAGTTGGAATTCCCTTACTCTCTATTTTGTTGAAGAGTATTTATAAAATTTGGAGTTTATTTAAAGTTTCATTATATCAATTATTTAAAAACAAAATTGGTTGATATTTTGGAAATAGAATAAGGTCTAGTTATTGGTCAATTCAAGCACCAACTTTAGTTGGTTTCAATTATGATTTTTGGAGTGAGAAGGTGAAATCCATTTTGCAAGGTCAGGGATGTTGGGATTGTGTTGAAATAGGGTTCATAGAACCTGATGCAAATGTTGTTTAAGTTATCACTATTGTTCAAAGAAAAACATTAGAAGAACTTAAGAAAAAAGAAGGAAAAGCCAAATCATATATTTTAGTTTCTTTAGATGATTCTATATTTCCTAAAATTATTGGTGCCAAGACTACTAAATAAGCATGGGATATTCTTAAGTTATCTTATAAGGGTAATGATAAAGTGAAAACTGTGAGACTTCAAACCCTTAGAAATCAATTTGAAACCCTAAAGATGAGTGAATCAGAAAGTGTTGATCAGTTTATGACTAAAGTTATGGGTATTATGAATCAACTTAGGATTAATGGCGAAAAAGAACTCACAGACCAAAGAGTTGTTGAAAAAATTCTTATAAGTTTGCCTAAGAAATTTGAAATGGTAGTTACTTCTCTTCTTGAGTCGAAATATCTAACTATTTTTTCTATAGAAGAATTGACTGGTTCATTGTTATCTCATGAAGCAAGGATGACTTTGGATCTTGGTACTTTAGAACATGCATTTCAGACTAAGTTGTCCATGGACAGAGGCATAGGCAAAGGTTTTCATAGACGTGGTCGAGGACGTGGTAGAGGATGTTCTCAAACAAGAGATAAAATTGAACAAACAAAAGACAAGTCAGAGCAGTCAAGATCGTCTTCACAAGATCATGGTTAGAGATGGACAAATAAATCAGAAATTCAGTGTCGTTATTTTAAAATTTTGGGTCACCATATATCTTAATGTCATAGGGTTGCAATATAGAAATAAAGCTAATGTCACAGAAAGTGAAACATCTGATGCTTTTTTTCTTTCATGTCAAGTATCTCAGCAAATACTTGACAAAGATGTTTGGTTTCTAGATAATGGATGTAGCAATCCTATCACTGGTAACAATGATTTACTTTCTAATCTTAATACATCTCTTATTACTACAATTAGTTTGGATGATGCTCATTTGATCAAAACTTCAAGAAAAGTTGTTGTGCCGGTTTTAACAAAGCAGGGTGAAGTGAAAAATATTCCTGATGTTTACTATGTACCAAATATCAAACACAATTTGTTGAGTATAGGGAAATTAATGACACATGGTTATGATGTTACTTTCCACAACAACACTTGCACAATTCTTAATCCAACTAAAAGACTTGTTGCAAAATTCCCTATGACAAAGAACAAATTGTTTCCCTTAGAAATGAGAAGTGGGAAGATGTATGCATGTAATATTTCTAATGTGGCTGAAACTGAGTTATGTCATTATCGTTATGGTCATTTACCAGTCAAAAGTATGAGTTTGTTACAAAGACAATTTATGGTGACATGATTGCCTCCTTCGATTAATCAGATTCCTTCTTGTGAAAGTTGCATAGTAGGAAAACACCAGCAAGATAGTTTTCCATCATCCTCTTATAGATCCAAAGAGTCCTTAGAGTTAGTTCACACAGACTTATGTGGACCTATGCAAAATCAGTCGATTGGTGGAAGTTTTTATTTTTTAACATTTATTGATGATTTAAGCAGGAAAGTTTGGGTTTATTTTCTATAACATAAATCCGAGACTTTCACTCGATTCAAAAAATTCAAGGCTGAATCAGAGAAACAAAGTGGCAGATTTGTCAAAGTTTTGAGATCTGATGGAGGAGGTAAATATGACTCAAGAGAGTTTGTTGATTTTTGTAAACATCATGGTATTAAAAAGCAAACGACTACCAGATATACTTCACAAAAAAATGTACTAGTAGAAAGAAAGAATCGCACCATCATGAACATGGCCAGGAGTTTACTTACAAAAAGAAAAATGTCCAATGATTACCGGGCTGAAGCAGTTGCATGTTCAATTTACATACTTAATAGATTACCAACTTCCAGTGTTCAAGGTAAAGTACCTAAAGAAAAATAGAGTGGATGTAAGGTAAATGTTTCTCATTTCAAAAAATTTGGTTGTGTTGTTTTTTCTCATGTTCCTGAAGAGTTAAGAAAGAAGCTTGATGATATAAGTGAGAAGTACATTTTTATTGGCTATAGTGAACAGTCGAAAGCATACAGATTATACAATCCTGTTACTAAGAAATTTCTAGTAAGTAGAGATGTTAAATTTATGGAAGATAAATCATGGGATGAAATGGAAAACAATACTTCTCATAATCCTTCTTTTGAGTTAGATAAACATCAAGAACCTACAAAGTTAGATGAACATCAAGAATCGATAACACGTCTTCCAAGATTGCAAGTTCAAAATGAAAGTAGTTCTTCATCTCATAATGATTCATCATCTCATAGTGATTCAGATTCGGACCATAATCATCAAAGTATGAGAAGTTTGCGTGATATATATGACCAAGATGATAATGTAGTACAATTTGCATTTTTCTCATCTCAACCTACTTGTTTTGATGAAGCCGCAAAGAAAAAAGAATGGGTAGATGCAATGAATAATGAAATCAAAGCTATTGAAAGAAACAATACATGGGATTTACTTGATCTCCTTGGAGATAAAAATGTCATAAGTGTCAAATGGGTTTATAAAACTAAACTGAATGAAAAAGATGAGATTGAGAAACACAAAGCAAGGTTAGTTGCTAGAGTTTTTTCACAACAACCTGGCATTCATTATGGTGAAACTTTCACACTTGTAGCAAGATTAGATACTGTTCGATTTGTTTTGGCCATTGCAAAACAAAATAAGTGGCCTATTTATCAAATGAATGTCAAGTCCGCATTCTTGAATGGAGTGTTAAATGAAGAAATGTATGTCCATCAACCACCTAGATTTGAAGTTAAAACACGAGCATCGTGCGTAAAAATTAAATAAAGTCGTGTAAGGTTTGTAGCAAGCTCCGCGAGATTGATATAATAGAATTGATCATTATTTAGTCAAAGATGGTTTTAGTAGGAGCGAAAATGAATGTACTTTGTATATCAAGGTAAATCAGCAGGGTTATATTCTCATCCTATGTCTTTATGTTGACGACATGATATACACATGAAACATGATGTTAGATGCATTAAGATCAGCCATGAAAAATGAGTTTGAAATGACAGATCTTGGATTAATGAAGTATTTCTTAGGCATTGAAGTAGAACAATCCGATCATAGTATATTTATTAGTCAACAGAAATATGCTACTGAAGTTTTTAAAAAATTTAAGATGGAAAAGTGTAAGCCTGCTGACACTCCTATTGATCTTGGCACTAAATTAAGAAATGAAGATTTGGGATCAATAATAAGTTTCACATTGTATAAACAATTTGTTGGTAGTCTTATGTATCTTACCACTACAAGCCCTGACATAACATATGCAACAAGTTACATTTCCAGGTTTATGGAATCTCCTAAGGATTCTCATTGGAAAGTGTGTAAGAGGATCTTAAGATATATTGTAGGTACAACAAATTATGGTTTGTGGTACACAACTTCAACAGACACTATGCATACAGGTTATACCAACAATGATTATGCGGGTAGTATTGATCACGATAGAAAAAACACTTCGGGCTATGCTTTTATTTTTGGAAAGAATTTTATTTCATGGACATCTAAGAAGCAACCCATAGTTTCTATATCTTCTGTAGAAGCGGAATATGTAGCGGCAACAACAACAACATGCCATGCAGTTTGGCTTAAAAGACTTTTGATGGATTTTGGATATATGACAAAAGAATCTATTTCGATTTTTTGTGACAATAACTCTGTCATTTCCTTGTCGAAGAATAATGTGTTTCATATGAAAAGAAATCACATTGATACTCTATTTCACTTCATTTGTGAACTCGTAAAAAATGGTGACATTTTCCTCAAATTTTGTGGTTCTAAAGCTAAGCTAGTCAATATCTTCAGTAAACCTTTGGGAAGAGATGGTTTTCAATTTCAACGTCAAATTTAGGCATTATTAATAGTGTAATCCTCGAGATTAAGAGGGAGCATTAGGAGTTGTAATTGTGTTAACACATTAGTTAGTGAAATAATTTGTTCTGTTACTTCCGTTCAGAAATGGTAAAACTGTCTTTCATAGTATTTATACAGTTAATATGAAATCAATATATGTGCATTCATTCCCAACATTATTTATGGTATTCTTCTTTAATTTTTTTTAGATTGCAGAAATAAAGTATTAGAAATTAGAGTATTGTAGAAAAAATTGATAGATGTAATTCCCGGATTGAATTTGAGATCAGATCAGATAGTGAGAAAATTGTCCCTTTAATATAACATGTAAATGTAATTTTTCTCCACTTTTCTGGTTAAAACAGATTTTCATTGACTACAAAAATCAGGTATGACAAATTCAGGTATTGTAGCAAAATTTGATAGATGTATTTATTAGATAGTGAGAAAGATTGAACATACAGTTGGAATTTGACCGTCAAAATGCCTATGTTGGTGCATTTTAGCAGTCTGATTGTTAAAGTTTTTATTTGACAGTCTTGCATAACAATATATATATATATATATATATATATATATATATATGTTGGATATTGAAAAAATTATGAAAAACTTCATTATAACTTACTGTAATATTGTACATGATAATACATGCAACAACATATTGTACATGATCAATACTTTTCCACCCTCTTGAATTCTATCATCTAGGATTTACCTTAACCATTATCATTCATGGTCCAATTCATACATAACTCCTTTTGTTATAGTATTCAACTCATCTACACGAATGTGAATGCTTTTTCACCCACTTGAATCTTATTATATAGGATCTACCTTAACCATTAACCATTATAATTCGTAGTCCAATTCATACATAACTCATGTTTGTTACATGATTCAATCCATATACACATACTGCATACTCTAATAAATCACAGCTCCATGGAATAGCTTTGAATAAAAGCAGACTAACCTCCCCTTTGCATTAACACTGCACCCATAGCATACCCACTTGCATTGTTTTTCCACCCTCTTGAATCCTATCATCTAGGATCTACCTTAACCATTATCATTTATGGTCCAATTCATATATAAATCCTGTTTTTTACAGCATTCAACTCATCTACACAAATCACCCTTTTTACTTATCATGTCATCACCTAAATGTATTGGGAGCAACAACATGCTATACTATGATTGCATGATGAGTATTCTATGACCAGTGATTTATGTATGGGGAACCAAATAGCAGGCTTCCATGAAAAAAATTCTATTGTTGTCAATGTACTTTGATGAGTATTCTATGACCGGTCACTTATGTTTGGTAACCAAACAAGTTGGCTTCCATGATCAAACTCATGAACTAATTTATATAGTTGTCAGTGTATTTTGATAGGTATCTCTATGACCCATGTCACTTATGTTTGGGTAACAAAAAAAAGATGGCTTCCACAACCAAATTTATGTGGCTGCCAATGTACCAGTATTCTATAAGATGTTAATTATGTCTAATTAACCAAACAAGCTAGTTTCCATGACCAAATTTATGTGATTGTCAATTTACCATGCACCATTTTCCCTATCATCTTATTTTGTGTCTTTGTCCTTTCTCTTGAGTGGCCATTGTTTTTTAATATAAAAAACTAATTACTTTTCAAATTTTCCATTTAAAAATTTTAATATCAAGAGTTATTTAAATTAAAAAATTTATTATATTTTTTAAATTAATTAAATATTTCTTATAATTTTTTTTGGTTTAAATTGGTAAGTTGAGTGCTTTTTCAAAAGGGTTTTCAATGTGTTTGTACAATGATGATACAACAGTTGAATGAAGATCCACTATTTCAAAAACTGTGTTTGACAAAGATTACCTATTCAAAAAGCGCACTCTTTTGGGAGGATATTATAGACACTTTGTTTGCCAAGTTGCATTTAGATTTGATAAAAAAAAATTTAGGTATTAACTCTATAAACTTATAATATGTCCATTAATTCACTAATATCATAACGCCTTTTTCTTTTCTCTACGATAGTTTAATGAACGAAGAAACTACTACGCGATCTTCACATATTTATTTATAACGAAGAAACAAACAAACAAACAGCTGGATCGAAGATGTAAACAAACAAACAGCTGGATTGAAGTGTAATTAAAATTTTCCAACTTATGTAGCCGTTTGTAGGCTAATTTCACACACACGAGGTCCCCAGTTCGAACTTGGGCTTAAACACAGGAAAAGAGCCGTATTTTGGGTTGGTTTTGTTACCTAACGAATGCACAGCCGTTCAAATGGATTACTGTGATGTAAAACTATGAAAAGGCAGCACAGTTTATATTTGTATCCATGCACATGCACATCTACTTGCTTTGGTTATATATATATTTGCTTTGTTTGTTCAGGTTGATCATTCAAAATTTAGAAGCAGTTAGTAGGATTGAAGGTCTGTATAATTTTTCAAATAAGAATTTAATGTTTGTATTACTAATTAATAAATTGAGAAACTGAATTAAGATATGTTTTGTCAATATGATAAATAAGGATGATTTTGAGGATGGAAATTTATATTAAAATGTAGAAACATGTACTAATCTTACCAGTTTTTAATATGAAAAATGTAAAATGTTTGAGGATAATTTTGTGAAAATATTAAAATTTCTAAATTTTTTATATAATTTCTATAAAATTTTGATAAAAACCATAGAAAATTAATCTATTTACCAAATTTAACTCCTCAAATCATCTATAAATTCATGAAAAAAAATACACAGTAAATTAAAATAAATTTTAACATTAACATTTAAAAAAAATATATATTTCTTTATATACCTTAATATTGAAACCTCAAAATAAAATAAATTTTAGCATTAACATAAAAAAAAGAAATAGTTGTTTATATACCTTAATATTGAAACCTCAAACTAATGACGTTGACTTATAATTGTATAAATATAACAAAAATCAAATGGGTTAACTATATCAGAAGTCAAAGGTCGTATATTTCTTTCATGAAATCTATATAATGCTTTGCTACTACCCTATGCTAACTGGCCTAACTGAAAATTTTGAGCCATAACCATACATTGTCAGGCTCTCAGGCTGCTAAAGCTTCTGCTACCAGCCACTCTTTCATCTCCTTGCCTGTTTTCTTCTCCACTGATACTGATGATCCTGTAAATTCCTCAGAAAATCCATCACAAAGATTATAAGAGGATAGAAACATCGATTTATTCCATAAGAAAAATCACTATTCGTATACTGGAGTAAGCCTGTGTAGGTGGAAGTTTGAGCATACCTAATATGCTCAACAGAGCTGGGCTTCAACCATTCCTCCCCGGTCTTTTATGTGCAAGGCATTCATAAACATACAGAATAAAATGCTTAAGGTGGCTGTGCATACAACCTTTTCTGGGAATCTCATGGCTGTGTCTTTTCTTCATCTTCGCATTCTCAAACGGTTGATTTTGCTGGGCAGTCGGAGATGATATGATGGGTGTAACAATCAGATCTTCAACAGCAGTAGAGATGGATCTGATGGAACTACGAAGGCCGGCATCCACAGCAACAACATTATTCTCTCCCGATTCCCCTCTTGGAGTCTGATCATCAAATCTAAAAATCTCATCTGCTGTTATGGAATGGTTAGGATGCATTACTATAATATCCTTGGCCCTTTCTCCCAAGCTTTCTCTCATAATTTCAGAGTCTGCAGCTGTCGACAACTGTGAGCAGCTGGTTATATCTAAAGAAATCCCATTTGTTTCTGCAGAGAGGCATATATCCCTTGCACTTTCTGCCAAGCTTTCTCTCATAATTTCAGAGTTTGTAGCTGTCGACAACTGTGAACAACTGGTTATATCGAAAGAAATCCCATTTGTTTCTGCAGAGAAGCATATATCCTTCGCACTTTCTGCCAAGCTTTCTCTCATAATTTCAGAGTCCATAGCTGTCGACCATTGTGAACAGCTGGTTATATCAAAAGAAATCCCAGTTATTTCTGCAGCAAGGCGTCCATTACAGACTCTAGGAGTCTGTAATACCGGTAGATTATCAGGGATTTCCACCCTTTTCCATGCTCCTTTCACGTTACTCAAACTTACTATTCGATTTCCCCTTGAAAAATGCTTAACTGAATCCGTTTCTCCCCTGATGATCTGCACTGATGTCTTTAACGGAAACAGCTTGATCTCAGACTGGCTATATCTCTTGAGCACTCCCATGTCCTTGAATTCTTCGAGGAGTTTGGAGAGCTTTTGGAATCCAAGAAACCTGAGGTTCAAATATTTGCCAGTTGACCTTTGGAAGTCCTGATAAATACGGGATATGGGATATCCATTTCGAGACTCTTCCCTGTCCATGAGATCTAAAAGCCAAGATTTTAGAAGATCCATGGAAGCATTCTTACAGTCTGAGTGGCCAGAATTTGAGGTGACAGCCCTATTTTCGGGAGAGGCAAGATGCTAATGAGAAAACGAGATTTTTATTAATATAAGACTGGTTGAATAATCATTTGTAAAAAATGATATAATTTACATGAATTTTTTTTATAAATAAAAGATATATCATTTGGACAAAATCATACCATTTACATGATTTTTTTTATAAATAAAAGATATATAATTTATTAGTAAGTACATCTTGAGCATAGATATTCACAGAGATCTGGGAGCAGCAATCATAGATATATAATTTATTGGTAAGTAATTTTCATGAAAGATCTGGTAGCAGCAAAATAATCTTGAACATAGAAATTCACAGAGACGAGATTGATGGTAAGTTTTAGGTTATCACAACTTGAGTACATGGTAAAGATATTTAGGAAATTCTGTATGAATAATGTGAAACTGGTAAAATATTTTTTGGCTTTCCATTATAAGTTTTCTTCATGTTTGTATCCAAGTGATGAAGAAGAAAATGGTTATATGTGTGTATGGTATGCTAGTAGAAAGATTGATGATTGCCATGAAAGGATGAGATATTTCAGGTGCACTTGGTGTTGTCAGTGGTCACATGACAAATTCAGGTGGAGTAGTGAAATGGGTGCTTTGGTTTTTTAACTTGCAAGAAAGTGATGAATGGACAATGGCATGGCTATTCTGACAACTATTTGGATAAGGCAGTTTTAACTGACCAAGATTAAGACAAATTTATCGCCTCTTGTTGAAACCACTCAACTGAGATAGAGATAGCAATTAATGTAATCAGTTTTGTATAACTGAATTAGACATTGTATAAATGTGAATGCCTTAGAAACATTTGGAAAGCAAGGAATTAAGCCCTTTCTTGGACTGTCCCTTAGACTATGGCTGGTTTGTAATCTCCTAATTTTCTTGATAATAAAATATGAATGCCATTTTCCAGTAAATATTTCTCTCATAAAGTGAAGGAGGGTTTTACCACTTAAATCTGTGTACATACTTGTCTTGTTTGTTTCTATTGTATTATTGGAATGAGCTTCCACTGCCAAACAATAGCTTAGAGCCCATATTAAAGATAGATTTTAAAGCACATAATATGGTTGGTAAAAAAACATTTTTTAAATAAACGAAATAAAATCTGTAAATGTAATTTTTTTTTTTATTTTGGAAGAAAATCTTCTCGGAAGAAAATCTCCTCTGAACTTTAAAATAAAAATAAAGATTATATTACACTCTACAGCTATGGAGTATACATTATACTTACTTCTAAATATCTTCTGCTATATTTTTCAGTAATCAACACCGAGGCCTGAGACCGTTTGTTATCCACCTCTTGAGAATAACCTGATACTTCATAACTTTCCATGCATCTTTCCGTAACAGCACTGAACGGTTTCACTTCTCTCCATACCTTCTTCGTGCTGTCCTTGCTTAATATTATGTCTCCTTTCGTTACTGGCGATGCTCTTTCGGTGCCTGTCAAGTCTGTATCCTTCAATGTAGCAAACAGCTTAACCGAGCTTGCATTTTTATTCAAAGTAACGATGTCCTTAAAATTCTGGAGGAGCTTAGAAAGCTTGCTATAACCAAGATGGTTGAGATCAATCACCTTGCCCGTGTCTGCTTCAAACTTCTCATAAACCTTTGATATCTCAATCCCGTCCCTAAAACACCCGCTAACAACCTTGCCTGAAAGCCACATTTTCAGGTCATCCATGGACGCTTTGGCCTTACCTCCATATTTTCTGGTTACCAATCTCGAGTTTAACTTAGCTTTAATCAACGTCCTTCCCGAAGGATTAATAACCTCACTGCTTGAAGTTTCAGCAGATTGTCTCTTATATTCAATCGCTGCAATTTCATTTTTTCTAGTGTTGATATCGTTATGACTCTTCTCCTTCGGTTTTCTAACAAGATCAGAATCGATATCCTCAGGCTTCCATTCTCTTTGAAATCCTGTTTGTACAGGGAATAGAAGAAGCTCGCTCGGGGATACGCTCCTGAGCCACGCTACATCCTTGAACTCTTCAAGAAGTTTTACGAGCTTAGGAAACCCTAGATAATGGAGGTCTAGAACTTTCCCATTGGCCTTCATAAATTCTTGAAAAATAAGTGATATAGGGTACCCTTTTCTGCCATGCTCGTTCTTAAACAACTGAAGAAGCCAAGACTTTACATCGTCCATGGAAGCTTTCTCGAGGTTTGAATCCCGATAGCTTACGGTAGAAAGCACTGGAATGTTGCGATCTTTAATACTAGATTGGTTTCTTCTGCTTGAGTGGGATACGCTTTCACTCTGCCCATAAATATCATGTGGCACTTGGCAAGGACGGCAAGCCTTCCCATATTCACAGTTCGATCTATAAGGAAATGCATTTGTAAAAGTTGTCAAAGAGAACTTACTTTCAGTATAAGGGATGACACCCGTCGGGTCGAAATATGTAGGGTTGGTACAAGGGGCGTTCCTCGTAGAATCAAAAACTACAAAGTGTAATGACTGTAAGAGGACCCTCCATTCCACCCATTCAATTACCCCTGCAAACATGCTTTCCGCCATTTGATAAGCAGAGTAACAGACCAGAAATACTCCGTAAGTCCTTTGAGAGAGTCTATGTATTGTATTGGACAAATCAATATCGCCAACTATGAAAATAAGAATGGCTGGTGGGGATTCATCCATCGACCAGCACAAAATGTCCACCAACATTGCTTTCTCCACAGATTCTTTCCTTCCTACAAAACAAAAAACCCCAATATAACCAGATTCTCCTTTCATTTTGAAAACACAGGAATATGGATAGAAACAATATAGAAGTGTGCTTACCAGGCGGAACATGTCGGAGTCTAATGGCTGAATTTCCAAGCGTCTGCTTCACTCTTTCCTCTACTCTATCAAAATTATTATAGGCGCAGAATTGATGAACGTGGCCATTGATTCTGAACGTATACAGTAAGACATTGGTGAGTCGAGCTATGCTCTGAGAATTTATGTTTTGTGGGAACGGGCAACTTTCCATATCCCACCAAATGGAAACTTTCCTCCCACTGGCAGGAGACCCCATTATTTCTCTGTTTTCAAATTCACTTTGCAAACAATTTGGAAATTGGAACTTCAAACTTGTTCTGAAAAACTTCAACGACGCTCCAGTCTTGAAATCTGGCTAAATATTATTACAAATAGCTGTTTCAAAATATTTATGAACTGAATATAACAAGTGCTTTGAACGTACTAACCGTCTAATCGTGTTTAAAGATAATACATCATTCCGCATCCACTTTACATCAACAAATAAATTTTTAATCAGAAATTTCATGTGTATTGTGATGGACAGAAACAACCAGTACTGCAAACAAAACGGGAAATAAATTTTTAATCAGAAATTTCATGTGTATTGTGATGGACAGAAACAACCAGTACTGCAAACAAAACGGGAAAACATAAATATTATGGGGTTCGATTATATTTATCTTTCGGCGATGTTACATCTCATTTATGTATTATAGGATAGAATGTCTGGCAACAATGCTCACAAACAACGAATAATGTGATAGCGAGCATCTCGTATTGAAAATATGTACTCGGAAGTCCGGTCATAAATATGCTCTTCAATGCAAAATTCGTGTAAAATTGAAAAAAGATTCACAAGGTGGTAATGTGGTAATAAGCCCCCTTTTTTTCGAGGACACTGCACAAGAATATTGACACGCATAGACCCCTTCAGACTTAATGCTCTTAACTCACTGTTCACTGTCATAAAAGGGAGTACATGCAACTCATTTAAGGCGAAGACTAACTCAAATTCACTTATAAAAGCTTAAAACATAATATCTAAGATAAGAAAACATGAGATCCTTTGAGAAATCAATGGATGCCAACTTTAATGGCACAATCTCGAAATCCAATGATTATAGACTCATCTCAAACTAAAACTCAATGCAGAGAAGATTACACACAAGTGAGACAGTGCTCACAAAAAGCTTACTTCATTTAGAGAATTCGATTACATTTATAGTCAAATAGAAGATTAGATCACACTCCTATCATTGTGGATCTCAAACCACCCACAAACTAAATTTGTGTGCTTGTGAAACAAACTTGAAACAAGATTTTAAATTTACAATACATTCTAGAAGTTTCTAGATTATTCTAACATCCCCCTTTAATGGAGAAACAGATTTTCTACAACACCTAACTTGCTTCTAAAAACTTCAAACTTGAGTTTATCAAGAGGTTTGGTAAATATATGAGTCACATTATCATTTGTATTACAAAATATCAAACCAATTTCGTTTGGTTCAATCTTCTCTATCACAAAGTGATGTTGTAGCTCGATGTGTTTTGATCTTGCATGATATATTAGATTGTGTGACAATTTGATAGCACTTTGATTGTCACAGTTGATGCATGTTGGACCATTTTTCTCCTCTTCAACATCTACAAGAATTCTCTGCAACCAAACAACGTCATAGATAACACTGGTCAAGGCTTTATACTCAGATTTTGTTGACGACAAAGAAACAATGGGCTGCTTCTTGCTACTCCACGATACAACCCCCGATCCTATATGAAATGCATAGCCTAAGGTAGATCTTCTATCATTAGGATTTCATGCTCAATTTGAATCAGAAAAACTTGTTAGTTCAACACCAAATTCATTAGTATACATAATACCAAAATTTATTGTTTCTTTCAAGTATCAGAGGACTTTCTTTGCAACTTTCTAGTGGCTCTCAAAAGGCTTAACCGTGAACTGACTAAGGATTTTGACTGAGTATGCAATGTCTGGTCTCGTAGTGGTGAGGTAGTTCAAACTTCCTACCAACTGACGATATAAAGTACCATCTGCCTCTTTAGTTCCATCTTCACTGTATAACTTTGCATTATGTTCTAAGAGAGTTGACATAGCTTTACATTCACTCATATTGAACTTTCTAAGAATTTCTTTTGTGTATTTACTTTGAGTGACCAATGTTTTATCAGGCTCTCTCCAAATCTCAAGTCCTAAGAAGTAATGCAATTCGCCAAGATCTTTCATTTCAAATTCTTGAGACAACTGACTTTTAATCTCTTCAATCAACTTGCATACACTTCCTGTAATAGTGAGATCATCCACATATAAATATATTAAAGCAACATTTCCTTCTTCATCTTTCTTAACATACATGTTAGGATCATTTTTTCTTTTCACAAACCCATTCTGATAAAAGAAGGTATCCATGTTTACATACCATGATCTCGGTGCTTATTTCAAACCATATAAGGATTTCCTTAATCTGCAAACTAGATGTTCCTGTCCTTGCTTGACAAACCCTCCAGGCTGAACCAAATAAACCTCTTCCTTTAAATCACCATTTAGAAAAACACATTTGACATCTAAATGATGTATTTTCCAATTATGTTTTGTAGCTAACGCAATCAATAGTCTAATTGTATTCAATTTAGCTAGTGGTGCAAAATATCTTTGTAATCAATTCCCTCCTTTTGTAATAACCTTTTGCAACTAATCTTGCCTTATAATTATCAATGCTACCATTTTCTTTAAATTTAGATTTATACAACCATTTGCTTCCAATAGGGACTTTTTTTTCAGGCAGTTCAACTAATTCCCATGTTTGTTTTTTCATAAGAGATTCATATTCATCATTCATAGAATTTCTCCACTCTTCTTTCTCTTTAGCTTGATCATAGTTTACAGGTTCTGCAACATTCATTACATGAGACATCAATGCATAATATTTATACCTTATAGGTGGATGAGTTTCTCGTGATGACGTCCTTGGTCCTTTACTGCTTTCATCTCATCTCCTTATCTGTGGTGATTCTTCTCCACTTGATGTATCATAACTACTTGAAGTGTCCATACTGATTTCATTTTGTTCTCAAACATGTACATGTTCTTGTTCCTTTTTAACCATTGCATCTATTTTGGCATTCTCATCACTATCATTATGCCAATCATTTGCATCATTCATTGTATCAACTCTATCTGCATTCTCATGAAACACTGCATCTCTACCTGCAAACAATTTATGTGAACTGGGATCAAACAATTTGTATGCTTTTTGACCGTGTACAATACCCAATAAAAACACACTTGATTGAATTTGCATCAAGTTTTCTTCTCTCATCCTTTGGAATATGTGAAAAGGTAGTGGATCCAAATACTCTTAAATGACTGACATCAGGTTTATAACCATAAAGAATCTCAAAAGGAGTTTGGAAATCTAATTTCTTAGTTGGACTTCGATTCTTTAAATAAACAATAGTATTAACGACTTCTGCCCAAAAACCATTAGAATTTTTTTTACCTTGAAGAACACTCCACCAGTGTTCTGTTCCTTCTCTAAGAAACACCATTTTGCTGAGGTGTATGAGGTATTGTAAATTGTTGTTGGATCCCATGAAATTTACAATAACTTTTAAATGCTCCCGATGTATATTCACCACCCTGATCAGATATGAGAACTTTAATACATTTACCTGTCTATTTTTCAGTCATAGTTCTGAATTCTTTAAAGTACTCAAATACATCATTTTTTCTTCTTATGAAATAGACCCATGTATATCTAGATATATCATAAAAAAATATAAGAAAGTAAGAAGCACCACCAAGTGACCTAGTTTGGATAGGTCTGCATACATCAGTATGAATTAATTCAAGTATGTATGTTTGTTTTTTCTTTGTATGTCTGAGAAACGTCTCTCTATGTTGCTTACCAAGTGCACATGCTTCACATGGAAAATGATCATTCTTCATAACAGGAAGGCCTTCTACCATTGTTTTTCTTTGCAACAACATCAAATCATTGTAATTGAAGTGTCCATACTTGTGGTGCCATAACTCTTTTGTTGACATTGTTTTGGATGTCAATGCAACATGATGGTTCATTGTCACATCCAAATTATACAATCCACCAACCCTAGTACATGTGGAAACAATCCTGTAGTGATCCTGGATATCTTTTACACTCACCTCAACTTACCAAATTCCACTGTTAGATTATTATCAGTGATAGTTGAAACATATATTAAATTCTTTTTAATACCAGGAACATACATCACATCATGAATCTGTCGCAATTGTCCATTAGGTAAGTTCACACTTATTACTCTATAGCCCTGGAATTTATGTGATCTATTATCTCCTAAGTAAATGTGTGTTCTATCAATTTTCTCATAATATTCATCGTACCATTGTTTAATACAGGTCATATGAGCTTATGCACCAAAATCTATTAACCATGCATTCTCATCATCAATTTCAACAGACAATGCAGCTTCAGAAATAAACAACTTAAGATTTTTAAATCCATCATTGATTGAAGTGTCTTTATGCACAAAACTGCCATTATGCCTTTTATATCTCCGATTTGACTCATGATTCTTTCTTCTATAACAATCTTTAGCAAGATGTCAAGGTTTGCCACAATATTCACATTCAATATTTCTCTTAACATAAGAATAAGGACCTGTCATACCTTTTTGCTTTGCTTGAGACCAACCTCTATTATTGTCCCACAATTTACCTCAGTATGATCTTTTACCTCTTGCAATCAAATCTAAATCTGATCCAGTTGAGTCCAGATCATAATTCTTCATTCTCTATTCCTCTTGAAAAAGGATACCAACCAATTCATCAAAAGTAGGGGGTGTTTTTCTAGCTGAGAGTGCTGAAATAAAGACTTTATGATCTTGCACTAAACCCTTCAAAGGGATAGTTACTAAATCACTATTGGAAACCTTTTCACCAATGTCACCCAGCTTGTCACTTAAATATTTAATTCTGGATACAAAATTACTTATGCTTTCATTGGCTTCCATTTTGATCTAGATAAGAGCTTAGTTTTTAAGAATAAAATCTGGTTTGCATTAGAGGTTTCATACAAACCTTTGAGAACGTCCCACATCTCTTTGGAAGTTTTACAGTCTGTTATGTGAGGAATGATGTTTTCCTTTACAAACATATGCAACAACACTTTCGATTTCAGTTCTCATCTATCCCAATCTGGAATGGAAGTAGCAACAGTGTGTTTGGGATCATCTCCTTTGACAATCGTCCATAGACTATATGCCTTTAAAATGGTTGTCAGCTTAAACTTCTACTTTACATAAATTTCGTCATCAAGTTTAGTGGACTCATTTAAATAAGAATCAACAAGAGGGTTTTCCATCTTCAAGCTTAACAATTATGAGCCAGATTTAAAAAAACATGTTGTTGGATTTCTTTTACCTCCCAGGTAGGCTCCTTCTCTATTGCACGCGAGCTCCTCCTCATCAGTATTTTCTTTTGGCAGGTCACACGATTCTGCTCTTCTGCATCTGCAATTTGCACCTCTTTTTGGTCTGCAAGATGGTTGGCTCCACCAACCAGAAAACCTCATCGGCCACCTCACGACTCTCCTCAACAAATGGTTGACATTTCACAAAATCAACAAAAAAACCTTTGCGCGGCCTCCACAAATTGATCTTTGTAAACATAACACTAGAAAGCGTCTCTTGAATGCAGATAATTAAATCTCAAATGCTATGAGTTCTACTTGAGTTAAAAATCCTCATATATCGAGGCTCTTGGGCAGAGGCCTCACAAACAATGAGATAAATCGGTGAACATGGTTCTTCTTACCAGGTGAAGAGTGGAGATATATCCGGCAGGTTGGACCATCTCATTATCTTTATATCCGCAGGTCGGATGCAAACGACTTTGAGATCATGCACGCAGGTGAATTCTTGTATGCTTGTAGTGTACCCTTTCACTACCGAGGTTTCCAAACCTCTCAGTTACCATTCTAAACATGGATGTTTAGATAATTCGTACATGAATTATAACCACATGCATTTAACAAAATTAAACACACTTAATTCTCAGAGTAAAATATATAAGTTACTGTTACCATTAACAAACCATAGCATTCAACAGTAAATCATTTACACAGCGGAAAACATGATACATGAACAACACAGTCATGCCAAATGTGATAAAAAAATAATTCAGATACTTATCTTTGAACAATTGTAGAATTCACCAACCAAGTGTAGGCCTTCCACGAACCTCCCAGCCTTAGACCACACTGTTCATCAGCTCAACAGTGGGTCACCCCCGAGATGGGACCGAGCTCCACCCCAAGGCAAGGAATCTAGACTCAGGCTGAGGTTACAGGGAAGATAGCACATACACATCACCAGGAAGAAAGCTCTCCCAGGAATCTCCCACGCTCACTGCCTACAGACCCTCATTCCCCACATGCCTGTTCCACCCCAGGAGAGTGCACCTTCTCTGTCACCTAGACAGTCCTTCGGCTGCCAATCTCCCTTACCTTGGGTTACAGGAACAGACCGGACCGAAATTCTCCGGGCTCTATGGAAGCTACAGGGTTCCTTCCAGGAGTTCTCTTCTCCCTCTGCACACTCTCTCACCTGGAGGAGTCGCCCATAGGCCAACAAGCCTCACGTAGTCCAGTACTACGTGGTCACAACAATCCACGGGAAACACAGACACAGGCTTCCCCAAATTGGTTCAGCAGTCACAGGGTGATCTCTCGGTGTTGACTCGGAACAGGCTCCACGCACAGGCTAGCTCAGCATTTTCCCAAACAACCGAAGGATTCTTCCACTCGAGTTCAACACAGGGTTCCTGTTCAGGAATTGCACTCCCGGTTTTGCCTAGAATAGACACAGACTCACAGCTCGGGGCATGGGTGTACACGGTTTCTTCAGACAAACACAGGCTTAACGGCTTCAGAGATGAATCAGAGTAATCTGGCAGATGGCGTACCGGTTCTACGCTCAGAGGTTCGGTTCAGAATGGAGGAGAGTGTCCCCCTCACGACTTACTTCCTCCGTTTTATTTGCATGCACCAGGGTTGACACTTGTCACCCTGGGAACTGCATGTGTACCACATCGTGCATCCCCTTTGCATGTTCCCTTTCCCAACTTAGGATAAAAAGAAATGCACATGTCTCTTTTTAAAATAATATAAAAAATATTATTTCCCAGGCTTAAGCCCCTAGGCTCATCACTCAGCCCCTTTCCCACATTTCAACCCCTAATTCCTTGCCTACTCTATGGACGCTCAGTCCCCCATCACTCATTCATCGTGGTGGGTCTGCACTGGCGGTGTTTATATTTTATCAATTGATCTGCATACGTACAAGTACATCAACAGGCTCCTGGCCTTCAACACTTAGGCTCCCTGGCCTATCAAAACACATAAGCCTACAACTTATGCAAAACTTGGCTCACCAGCCTATAACACATATTTACAATCTCTTCCAGATCATAGTTTACATCGGGGTTCAGCCTTGGGGACACTACATGCTAATAGCACTGTCTACTATTCAGTCTGATAACACCGGATTCCAATTCGTCCCTCTCTCACCTCACCATTCGTCAAAACAAATATATCAGTGATGAATTTTACCACAACCTGTAGAATTAGTGTGGACCCACAACTTCACCAAAACAGAGATAACAACGATGAATTCCAGCAGTGGTGATCAAAAAATGAAAAAAAAAACTCTCCTCTATTGGGCTCTGATACCAAACTAAAACTCAGTACCGAGAAGAATATAAACAAGTGAGACACTACTCACAAAGCTTACTTCATTGAGAGAATTCAATTACATTTATAGTCAAATAGAATATTAGATCACACTCCTATCATTGTGGATCTCAAACCACCCACAAACTAAATCTGCGTGCTTGTGAAACACCATTCTAAATTTACAATACATTCTAGAAGTTTCTACATTATTCTAACATCTCATAGTCTTAGTCAGGTACAATCCATACACCCATGTTATAATGATTTTAGTATTTAAGTCAGAGGACTTAATATATACATCAAAATATCATATCATTTTTAATGACAAAGCATGTTGCAAGCTTTCTAAGTTCCTACATTAAAGGCATTTGCAATGATTTTTATTTATTAAATCAATTAATTAGTTAATGTATAAAACTTAACGCATTAAAATAATAGTAAAAAATCCACAAAATAATAAATTAATAATAAATTAATAATAAATTAATAAAAACATTAAAGTATATATATAAATAAATAAACACATATAAACAACAAGTTGACTCAATTAATCAATCTACAAACATGTATATAGTACCATCTACATAGATCCATCTTAACCCAGATCGATCAAGATAGACGATCAAATCTCTAGAAATGCAAACCTTTAACCTTTCTTCAAGTTTTGCACTTTAAAAAAACTTTTCACCTCTAAAAATTGGGTCTCTAGTAACCCTTGATAAATCCAATATTAAGATGTATCTATGATAATACTAATAAATAAAAAAGTAATAATAATTTAACGAATACAATATTAAAAATATCTTAATAATAAAAAAATACTATTATATATATATATATATATATATATATATATATATATATAATTTAAAAATAAAAATAAAACAATAAATATTCAACTCCTATAAACGACTAACTCACATTTTTCCAAATACACAAAACATACATGACATTCACATTTTTCTAAATACACATAAAAACATAAAACATGACATTACATAATTCCAAATACACAAAACATACATTTTTCCAAATACACAAAACATACATGACATTCACATTTTTCTAAATACACATAAAAACATGACATGACATAATTCCAATTACACTTAAAAGACAATATTACATAATTATGATTTACACATAAAATGGAGCATTACATAATCTTATATGATGGCCGTAAAGTTTTGTGAGTACTAAACACCTCTATGAAAATATTTTGTGAGTACTAAACACCTTTAACAAAGTATTCTATCTATGAAATTTTCAAAAGGCTTATGTTCCCTAGTTATTAATATTACTACTCATAATATTGGAGAATTTCCTTTGGTTCATAAAATTGTAGAAATTCTTTTATTAAATATATTTTTTTTTAAAGATATATAAAATTTAATAATATATATATTTTTTAAAGATATACAAAATGTATTGTTACTTTTTTTAAGAAAAATTGTAAATTACATTTCTTAATTTATAAGGATAACATTGAATAACTCTATCATAATTTTATAATTACCCTTTCCACTTCTATTAACAAGTTCTCTTTTGGGTGTCCTCTAAAAATATAATAGAATGACCAACCCGTATGATAAAGAATACCAAATTTCTAGGAAATCCATTAGGGATGCTTCTAATGAATCCTTAAAACTCGATAAGAACAATAAGTACAAATCCCTAATTAAAAGGGAAAAACAATGTTATATCAATAAAAGGCAAGAGCATCTTTCAAAACTATCTAAGCTAGATCCTAAGAAGTCTTGGAGCTAAATTCTAAACTGCAATACTAAAGAAAATAATATGATTCCCTTAAGGGACTGTAATTCCTACCTTAAAAGTCTTTACAAGTTCCCTAATTTGATGGACACCATTCCTATTGTCCCTACAGAGGATACAATTTTTTCTTTAGATGACATAGAGTTCGGGGTTAAGCAGTTTGCAAATGGGAAAGCTAAGGACATTGAAGGCTACCAAGCTGAAATTTTTGAAATAGGAGGGCCTATCCTTATCCCTCACATACACAAGCTCTTCAATTTAGCAGTCAAGCAGGGCTTCCCTAAACCTTGGACGCAAAGCCTCATTGTTCCTATTTTTAAAAATGGTGATAGAAACATTCCCTCTAATTATAGGACCATTATGATTAGCCCGATCTTAGCCAAGATTTATGGAATTATTTTGGAAAATAAGATTAGCCTTTGGCTAGAAAGTCACAGTAAAAGAGCTAAAGGCCAAGTCGGGTTTAGGAGATATCATTCAACCGTGGACCATATTGTTACCTTTAGGATCATTGCAGAGGAGTTCCGCAATACTAAAACCATCTTTTGTTGTTGTTTTGTTGACTTTAGAAAAGCTTTCGACATGATTCTTAGGAAAAACCTTTGGAATAGGTTGGAAGAGATCAAAGTGCCTCTTGAGTTGAGGGTTGTTGCAACAAGGATGTATGAGAACGTTATTGCTAAGTTTAAAAAAACTAAGGGTTGATCGAAAGAGATTAACTGCAATATTGGAGTCAACCAAGGTTGCCCCTTGTCCCCTACCATTTTTGGCATATAAATTGACAAGTTAGATGATTGCTTGGAAAAATAAGGTTGTGTCGGCCCTACTCTCAGTGGTATAGTCATCAATCTTCTTCTTTATGCCAATGATATCATTCTTATG
Organism: Picea engelmannii; assembly: GCA_009831015.1. Taxonomy (NCBI): domain Eukaryota; kingdom Viridiplantae; phylum Streptophyta; class Pinopsida; order Pinales; family Pinaceae; genus Picea; species Picea engelmannii. The sequence goes on along the minus strand of ML777687.1, from coordinate 33,437 downwards.
GAAATGAGTCCCCATGATCTTTAAAACCAACTAAGAATCCTCAAAGATTTATGCTCCAATATGTGTATGATTGTTAATAATGATAAGACTGAGGTCATGATTATTAAATACAATAAGATCACTTATGATACCTTCATATATGACAACAACAACTTGGAGGAAGTGAATTCATACAAATATCTTGGAATTGATATTCACCACAAGCTCAATTGTAATTATAGCATTGAGAAAAGGATTATTGGTGGATGGAAAGCTTATTATGGGCTTGAAAATAGTTGTAAATTAGTCGATCTTTGGATTTGGGATAAGAAGAAACTCCTGTTTGAGACTCTCATTACACCTATTATTCTTTATGGATGTGAAGTTTGGGGTTGTAGTATCTCTCATGAATCTTGGAGAAAGATAAAGCAAATACAAAAGAATTTTATAACTTGTAATCTCAAAACTAAAGGAAATACACCCTATCACATACTCCTCTTAGAAACAAGCCTCTCCCCCATTGAGAGCATGACTATGAATAGATACCTAATGTATAAGAACAAGTTAAACAACATGGAAGACAAGAGGCTTCCTAAAATTGCTTCAAAATTGAGTCGTAACCACCATCGACTCAAGCGAGGATGGCATAAAGATGCACGATCTTGGATAAACTATTGGGGAATCATGAAAGACACTATTTTGTAGAATAAAGATAAAATTAAAAATATCATCAAATCAAAATTTAAGGAAAAAATGTGGTGTGATAAAGAGTTAGAGGAAAAAAAAATTAAGGTATTATAAGGATGTAATCAACCCTAATCTAGAATATCAAAATTATCTATATGTTTTGACAAGTGTAAAGAAAAAAAATAATCATTAATAAGATAAGAATAAATTCTCATGAGCTCCATAGTCAAATTAGGCGTTGGTCAATTCCTAAAACGCCATGGGATGAAAGAGTGTGTCACCTTTGTGACACTAAGAAGGTTGAAGATGAAAAACACTTTCTCTTAGATTGTCCAGCCTATACCCAGATTAGATCTCATTTTCATAATATTGCTCACACTACCAACCTTCCTAACCTCTTAATTCAACAAAACTATGATGATCTTGGAAAGTTTCTCTTAATGTTTTTCAAGCACAGAAACAAAATTCTAAAGAATCGCAAGTAATGACTTAACCTCTTATGGTTCGATAAACCAATTTAATCTTAGTGGAAGCTAATCATCATCATTATTATTATGTTTTTTTTTTTTTAAATATATAAAATTTATTAATAATTTTTTTTAAAATACATAAAATTTATTTTTACTTAAAAAAAAATTAATTTACATATTACTATTATTTCTATTAAGATGAGAAATATTATTTTTCATCTCATTGAGAAAAATTATTTTTCATGTCATAATTTTTCATCTCATTGAGAAAAATTATTTTTCATGTCATGATATTTCTATTAGTTTAACCCTTTAAAACATACAAACTATTTTACATGTTTAAATTTATTTTTTAAGAAAAAAATTAATTTACATATTATTATTATTATTATGTTTTTTTAAAAGGTATATAGAATTTATTAATAGATTTTTTTTTTTTTAAATATACAAAATTTAGTGTTATTATTATTATTATGACTTTTTTTTTTAAAGATATATAGATATTTTTTTTTAATATATAAAATTTAGTGTTATTTTAATTTTTTAAAAGAAAAGAATTAATTTACATATTATTATTATTTCTATAAAAATAGAAAAAAATGATTTTTTATATCATAATATTTCTATTAATTTAAATATTTAAAACATTTTTAAAACATAAAAAAATATTTTACATGTTTAAACAATATGTCTATTACTTTAGTCATTTAATATGTTTAAACAATATGTCTATTACTTTAGTCATTTAATATGTTTAAACAATATGTCTATTACTTTAGTCATTTAATATTTCTATTAGTTTAAGCATTTAAAACATTTTTAAAACATAAAATGTTTTACTTTAGTCATTAAACAATATGTATATTACTTTAGTCATTTAAAGCAAAAATCTATTTTACATGTCACTAATAATATCAAAACTTAATCATTTAGGGTATGAGGTGGTATTAAAACCTTAAGTTGAATTATGTTTTACATGTTTAAACAATATGAAGCATGAAAATCTATTTTACATGTCACTAATTATATCAAAACTTAATCATTTAGGGTATGAGGTGGCATTAAAACCGTAAGTTGAATGAGGTACGAGTATAGAGTTGTAAAAGAAGGCAACAGTTGCCGTGTTTCATATTTTTAAGCACATTGTTCATGAAATCGATACTTAGTATACACTTTATTTCTGAAAGATTAAATATGATCTAAAAATATGTCCGAATAAATTAATTAATGGGGGAGGAAACGGGTCATCATCATTTTCAAAAGACTAAATATCAACTAAAAACGTGTTAGAGTCAACTAATATGGAGGAATTGGGTATCCATTGATCCATACACATTGTGCATTCCACATAGGTATTGCCATTATTCAGCTAGGAGGAAGGTCAAATGTCATACATGCTTCCCATGTCTATTTAGATGCCTCTTGCCACTCATTCATCTTTGAAGGGAAAGAATGATAATATGCTTATTCAAAAAATTGTTATCAATGGTAATGGTTCTTTGACTGGGATATAAGTATTTTATTTTTACTTGTGCTGTCATATTTTATGTCTTTGTTTATGTGTTTTTAAGGTGTTAAGCTATATTATCATATTTGTTTATTTATTCAATAGCGTTGTTGGTTATATTATCATATTTGTTTATTTATTCAATAGCGTTGTTGGTTGGTAAGAATATAGCTTAATAAGGTTATGTCATGGCTACTTTACATTATTTCAAAGAGAAAAAAAATCTCTATAAAGTAAGTTTTTATGCACTTGCACGGCATGTTTAATTTGCATGGCATTTCCTTTGAATTCCATGAGATTATGTCATGACTACTTTACATTATTTCAAAGAGAAAAAAATCTCTATAAAGTAAGTTTTTATGCACTTGCACGGCATGTTTTCATTGACACTCACAAAATTTGCATGGCATTTCCTTTGAATTCCATGTAATTATGTGTACATGAGTAATCATGACCCATTCGATGCATTTAAGAATTCAATCCTAACTCAAGTAGCTCTAGGATTATGTACAAAAGAAATTTGATTTTTCATCCCATTTATGAAGAGTACTTTGATACCTCAAAGTCCCTTTCAAGCATTGGAAACTCCATTTTGAATGAAGAGATTTCCCATTGGAATTAATTCTTCAAGAGGTTTAAATTTTTTCTATAAATGGAAGCCAAGGGGAAACATTTGAGGAGGATAATAATTGCAAGTTTATGTTGTAGGAATGAGATTGGAGATCATATGTCTTTCTCTCTTATCTGTATTGCTCAACATCCTCATGTTTGTTTATGTTCTTTCCTCATAGAACATAGAATTCTTCATTCACCATTATTAAAGAGGGATTTCAAGAAGCGAAAGAACCTATCCCAGGGAGAGTGTTAGATCCCATATGCATCCAACCATTCTCCCTAGGTGTTGTTACTCATGTTCATTTTTTTCCATTAGACTAATATATGAGTTTTGTTGTTTCCCTCCAAGTTTTTAATGTTTGAATGGTATCCTTATAGTTTAATTTGTAATTTAATTGTATGCATGCTCCATTGATTTTTTTTTCTATAAGAATACTCTTGTTCTTATCCCACAACTAAAAAAAAATTGTTGTTGAGATTACATCTTATTTTAACAAATGGGTTCTTTCTCACCCATGCAAGAAAATTCCGAAAAGAGATTATAAATTCCCACCCGGGTTTAGATCATTCCCTATATCTTCTTAGGTTGTTTTCAATTATTTTCTAACCTTTGGTTACTTGCGGGAAGGATAACCATCCTATATCTCCATTTGGAAACCACCCTCAATGGCTATTTTTTTTAGAATTTTATTTTTCATGAGATCAATGACTTGCACGACTATTTTTTATATATTTTTTGCAAACATCTTTCTAGAAATGTGTTTTTCCATGAATGTCTCATGGGCACACCACATATCAACCATACGAAATTTTGCGTGGACTTTCTCACCATCAATCCATGCAACCTGCATGACTATCTCTATAGAAACTCACTTAGATTCGATCAAATCTATTTTTTAGGCCTTAGTTAGTTTAATCGTTCAACCTATATAGGAGGTCTCAATTTTTAGAAATTATGAGATAACATTCTCTTATCTTTTTTATTTTCTTAGTAATTGGCTAAGTTAGTATATAGGAGGAGGAATCATTCTTCTTTTCTCTTTCCACATGGAAAAATTCTTTACTTGTCATGGCACATGGATGCATAGATTAGAGTTTCACTTATTTTTTTCCTTGTCTATAAAAAATAACACAAGGGACCTACAAGCCTCCTTTTCTCTAATATGCTCTTCACCTTGTGCCCAAAAGCAATCCTGGAAAATTAAAAAAGGAAAGTATTGAAATACTTCCCTTTGCACAATTTTAGTTGTGTGGTGTGATCACTAATTTGAAAAATAATCAAAAGCATCTAGAAATTAATTAGGTGGAGTAAGAACCCTTAAAATTTCATATATTTTACCTTGATCATTTTTTTCAAGTTTTTTGCAAACCTCATTTTGAGAATAGTGTTAATAGTTTCAACAATTTACATACACCTAGAAATTAATTAAGTGGAGTAAGAACCACTCAAGTTCATATGATTTATACTTGATCAAATTTCTTCAACTATTTCAATTTTATTTCCAAGAACTCTTGTATCAAACATAATAGTTTACCCACATTAATCACATACATGAAGGACCTAAAGAGTATTTTTAATCCTAAGTATGCTCTTCATCATGTGCCCAAAAGTGATCTTGGTGAATCAGAAAGGGTGGGATGTTTGAAATACCTCCTTTGTCACTCGACTAAGCAAATTAGATGGTTCATGCCACCAATTTATCCCTTTAAAAAAAACTCAAGTAACCAATAGAATTAATTTCTCCTTTGAGAGGTCACAAAACAATTAATAGTTTAGTTTAGGATTATGAGGAGAGGCATCCAAAAATCACCTCATAGTAATTTCTCATTCGAGAAATAGAGGCTATCATAGGGATATTGCAAATCATTTACTTAAAGTGTGGAAAATCCAAGGCAAGGAGATACCATGTGGGTTCATATGTTGAGATTAGGTTATTTCTTCTGGTCTCCTTAGGCCACCCAACTCTTGTTTGATTACGACCCTTGAATACTCAAGGCTAAGAGTCCCTTTCCCACACTTGAGAAATGTAACTTAGTTACAAAAGTTAGGATTTCTACCCAAGTGGAATTTGTGAGCTACATTTGCACCTAATATAGATAGTGTTGGATATTAGGAAATTTCACTAATTACATCAAGACATTCCCCCAATTCCCATCACTATATATGACTCTTTCATACCTTCACTAGCCATCTTCAGTGGATTCACGCCCAATTTGTTTAGATCTTTTGGAAGGCCTAGTTACATTTCAGTGGAAGGATGTCAGAGCCATAAGACTTGCATTTTATTTTTTCAAAACCATTATGTAAAAAATACCCCTACATAAAAACATCTATTTTTATTTAAAGTGACATAGGTAAAAAATGTTACCCCATAGGCACATATATTTAATTTATACACATATTTGGTTTGACTAGATTTCCATTACATTAAGCATTATTTTAGTGACTATCCACTTGAATATTACAACCAATAAACATTATTAGGAACCATTGAAAACCCTCGATCACCTCGTCATTCCCAAGACTTGTGGGGACTTGGGGATTTCATCCAATACTMGGGTGATTGTTGTTCTTTATATGTCACTAGATAGAACATAAATAAACACCTCCCAATCATCGTCGAGTGTGGAACTACTAGTATCATCTCTTCTTGGATCATCATTTTTTACYTAATCTCCCTCTATATCCYCCCCAAGAGMTCATACCTATTAGGCATAGGCCCCCATCAAACAATCTTAATGGAAGGTGTACCGCCACCTCCACCATCACTCCCCCCCCCGCCACCTCACCACCCCTACATTAATATCCTATATTAACATATATGGCTAATTTAATATCCCCAATCTGAAAAATATTACAAATGAACTCATTTTACACAACCCAGTTTGGCTACTCATGCCAACCAAAGTCCCCTTATATATTCCAAAGTTTGAGGGAAAATCGGGCAAGGACCCAAATAACCATATCACGACAATTAATTTTTGGTGATCATCTAATAACATCACAAATGATCCTATATGGATTTGGTTGTTCCAAAGCACCCTCACTAGACCATTTTCCAAGTGGCACATTAATGAAGCAGTAGGATCCCATTTAAATTGAGTCATTAGAAAATGCATTCTTGATATTTTTTAAATTACTGGTCTATCATGACACAGGCTTGGAAATTCTTACCATGATCCAGAGTTATGAGGGAACAAATGAAATGAATAAATATGATAGAAACACAGAGATAATTTAATACTCAATATCTATTAATGAATGAAATATGTAGGAATTGAAAAAATGCAGAGTGAAATGAACTCGCTAGAATGGTGGCAACTAATCTTTGAGAAGAGATGTGATGGCTATGCACATTCACAAGAAGTGATTAGAATGAGGATAAAAATGCCTTTTTAACATAAATCCTCAATGATAAAAACCTAAACATCCAAAAACCTAACCCTGGAAGATGAAACACAAAACGTTTTGTGGGCCCTGATGTAGTTATATCAACTTCCCAGGGGCATACCTTTTACATATGATCTTTGTTTAGGGTGCTTGGTACCCCATCATAAAGTTCTAGTTGATACATACACATTCCAAATAGTCTAGTACAATCCTTTCTTTATTTACTAGGCACTACCATCCCAAAAGAATGTCATTTAGGGCCTCAAAATGACCCCGAAAGTTTAGGACTAAAAAATGCCCATAGAAAACTTCCACGATGGAAACTATTTATCAAGACAATGGAATATATGGGTGGCCACTAATTTCCACCTGGATTATTCCCCCCTCCTTAGGAATAAATGGTCTCCATTTCATTGAGTTCCAACATCAAATGGGGAAACTTCTACTGACGCGTGGTGAACCACTTGCCTTCGTGCATTAGTTGTCCTTCTTTGAAAACCCGATAGAGTTGGATCTTTTTTTGGAGGGTGCCCTTAACCCATGTGTCCATGATTCGATCAATGGTTTCATGTTCCATGCAACCAGAGTTGAGCTCTATAGGTGTCAACTTCTCTGTGACTTCCAATGTGTCCAATAATGGTGTAAAATATGGTAGAAGGAGGTCTACATTGAATATTGAGTGCAAGCTAAGGAAGGGGGTAATAATTAACTCAAAATAATTGTAATCTACAACCTTGGTGATGGTGTAAGGTACATAGTGAAGTGGACATAGATTTTGATGGGGTCATGTAAGGTGATCTTTCTACAAATGCAACCAAACCTTGTCTCCTACTTAAAACTTGTGTGGAACCCAATGTTGATCATGGATGTGCTTATACTTAGCATTGACTTTATGTAAAATATCATGGATGTACTAGTGGATGTGTTGGATCCGTTAAATGAATTTGGTGGCTTTGTCAGCCTCAAATTGAGCATGTGAAGATTCTTCCCGTGTGGACACAAGGGGTGGTGCTACATTAATGGGGCCCAATGGTTGAAATCTCATTCCCACCTAAAAAAGGCTATGGTCAGTTGAGCTATGAAGGGCTCTATTTTAGTTGTTTTGAACATAATGAAGGATCTCATTCCATGTGCATGGATTCTTAGAGTTGTACATGTGCAAGATAATATGCACGATGATCCTATTGATGACCTCTATCTGGACATCATTTTGAGGGTGGAAGGAAGAGGATTTGGTGAGCTTGGTGTCCAACAATGACCAAAGGCTTGACCATAATGTACTCAAGAACATATTGTTTCGATATGATATGATGTTATGTGGTAGTCCAAAGTGTACCCACACATGCTCAAAGAAGATATTGGTATTTTCCCTAGATGTGATAATCTTCTTACAGGCTGTGAGAATGGCCATCTTAGAGAATTGATCAACAAGCACAAATACATAGTTATTTCCATGCTTTTTTGACGAGAGACCTTACATGTTATCCATTGAGATGGATTCTAGGTCTGTCAAGAGTAGGAATAGGGGTGTACAATCCTTGTTTTTTAATGGTTGACTTGATGATAGAGCAAGAAGTGTAGTATCTTATATACCTACTGACATCCTATTGAATATTTGACCAATATAAATACTTCTATAGTATTTCCATTCACCTCTCCATGCCAAAGTGTCCTGCCACCCAACTATAGTGGGATTCCCAAGTCATCTTCACACAATCACTTGAAGGAACATAAAGATGACCTAGATGGCATAATGATCCATAATGAATATGAAATTAATCAAAAAACATGCTTATTCCCAACATCTAATAGGTTGTAGCGAAGTCAAGGTCATTATCATAGAGTTGGGACCACCCAGAGGTCTCATGCATGCAAGAGTTGAAAACCATGGTTGGTGATGCAATTGGAGGTCGACTGAGGTAGTAAGTGATGCAATTGGTGCTCCCTTTCTTATATTTAGTGTTTACTTGAAATTTTTTCAAGTATGTGGACCACTTTCGATGGAGGTCACTCCATAATTTGGCTTATGTCTACATCAACTATAAAGGCTTGTGATTTGTATGGATGACTATGTCCTTTTATAAAATGTAATGCTTCCATTGGATGTAGGCTTGTACAATGGAATACATCTCTTTTTTATAGGTGGGTTACTTAAAGATGACATCAGAGAGTGTCTCACTATGATAGGTCGTCAGATGATTGTGTTGAGTGAGAATAACACCAATCGTGTAGTCTAAAGAATTTGTCTCAATCTCAAAAGGTTATTACATATCAGGTAAGGAGAGCACAGGGGCTAAGCATAAATGATGTTTCAGATCATCAAATTCTTTCTATTCTCACCTGGCCCACACAAATTTGGCTTTGTAACCACCCTTGGTCACTTGGATGAGGGGCCATGAAATATGAGAGAACCACAACACAAATATGCGATAGAAGTTGGCAAGGCCTAAGAAGATCCAAATCTTGGTTAATATTGTTGGTGATGGCCAATTAAGAATGACTTGGATCTTGGCTACATCCATATGCACACCATGCTTATATACAATGTGTATAAGGTACTGGACCTTGTTCATGCCGAAGGATAATTTATCCAAGTTAGCATATAGCTTGTGTTGACAGAGAGTGTAGAGGACATGATGAATGTGCTACACGTGTTCTTCACAACTCTTGATGAATATAAGGATGTCATCCATATATACAACCATAAAGGAATTGGTGAAATGTCGCAATATGTCATCCATCAACCTCATGAAAGTTTTTGGTGCATTTTTCAAGCCAAAGGGCATGACTAGCCACTCAAAAAGACCTTCTTTAGACTTGAAAGTAGTCTTCCATACAACAGTCAATTCAATTGGGATGTTGTGGTAGCCGAACTTTAGATCATTCTTACTAAAGTAATTAGATCCCTTGAGTTGGCAGAGAAGCTCGTGAATTTAGGTAATTGGTTACCGATTCCTTACGATGATTTTGTTTAGAGGTTTGTAATAAATACAGAGTCACCAAGTCCATATTTCTTCTATACAAGCATGATTGGGCTTCCACAGGGTGATGATATTGGTCGATTGTTCCCTTTTTGGAGCAAATATTGAATTTGGCACTTGATTTCCTCATTTTCCTTGAGAGATAATCGATATACCATCCCATTAGGTAAAGGTTATCCAGGGATTGGATCGATTGAATGTTTGACCTAAAATTGCAGAGGAAACCTAGTAGGTAAGGTGAATATGTCTCAGTATTCTTCCATGACTTTTTCCACTTACTTCTGTTGCATAGAGAATCCTTGTGTGAAGGCCATGGATGTGGTTGCAACCTCCCATTAACTATGAGAGTGTATAATGAAGAGGAAAATTTTTCTAGTCTGGGAGTTGACCATCCTACACTGCTTAGCTGAAAATAAATGAATTGTGGTAGGTGGAGCTACCTATGGTATCCTATACAATTGTCTACCCAAAGTAACAATGATACTACAATATCTAGACACATATACAACAATATGTTTCCACATATATGGTTGTCCTAAAAGAAAATCCCAAACTTCAAGTGGGGAAACATCACACAATACCGGACGAAACCCTAGTGCTCTGAAACAACCTCTCGGCACACCTCGCTGCATGAACGAATGAGCCGCTGTGTAATAAACCACCTACTACGATCTGACATAGACTGTCCCTGGTTTTGATCCGTCAAAATGAATCCAGATGAGGGGGGGAAAGCCCCCTCGTACAACAATGTTACGACCAATGATAGATCAGGAACAAGAGAAAAATGCCCATCATTCAAGCCGCCACTGCAGCTGCGCGATCAACGCCTTGCCAGAGAACAAGGGCTCAGGAAGGAAATGGATGTGGAAGACAACACATCCCATCCAAAAGCACCTCATGGGTGGGAGCCTGGAAAATGCATCCCACAAATGTAAAAACCACTGAGATATCTCATAAGTTCAACGAGAGTGGGTGAACACATGCAGTTCATGAGAGAGCATGCCCTCATTGGTAAGTTTCTGGGACTGTGGCAATCTGAACGTGACCTAAACCGGTGGATAAAACATTGGTGGAACCCTAAAGGAGACTACAAGGTTCAACTCAGCTCTAAGGTTTTTTTCACAATCATTTTGTACAACCCAGAAGATAGGGACCGAATCTTTGAGAGTGGGCCATACTTATACAACTCAGCAGGGTTATTCTTTTGCTTTTGGACGGAGCGATTCATCCCAGAAAAGGAGGACTTCACCATGGCTCCAGTCTGGATCCGATTATACTCCTTGCCACAAGAGTTCTGGCTGGAGGAAATTCTTATGGGTATAGGGAACACAGTGGGTAACTACGTCAAAACATCAGAAGCAACAAAGCAAAGGAAATACACTTCATATGCCCGAATATGTGTATACATGAATATCTCTAAGGCTCTATCGGGATCAGTAACTCTAGAATATCAGGATGAGGACTGGAAACAAACGTTGGACTACGAACATATCCCTTTCTGCTGCAGGAAATTCCATGAACACGACCACCTCTTCAGAGACTGCCCTCTGAATACCCAAGCTACCAAATTCAGTGATATCACACAGAAAGATGGCTTCACCACTGTCACATGCAGGAAAAAAAACCCTCCAAGAAAGCAGAATCCAGATCCCAAACCCAAGATCTCGACCAAAAACTCCGATGAGATTCTGAATCAGCTACCGGTAGACGAAGAAATCCAAGATCCGCACAAAGAGTAGCAACAGGGTAAAGGAAAGAACCAAACCCCTTCCTCCTCCGACCCAAATCATCAAATCAACCTAGAAGAGAGGGGAGGTAGATGTAGACACCTTAATGCAGCTAGACGATTGAGATATCGCAGGCATTGACCTAGAAAAACTTGAAGAAACTATCAATCAAAAGGATCCGCATGCCCTTCCCGAAGAGCAACTCCGAAAGGTACATAAGGTTTTTCTCTACTCCTCCGCAGGATCCACAACACGCCTAGGTATAGTCACAGATCTAAGCTCATAATCAAAGAGGATACTGAGAGAGAACAAAAGAAGGGGACAAAAATCTCAGGGCAGATTCAAAATCTCTCGGAGGGATACCTCCACCCAACACCCCCCTCATTATGATGAATATCATCACCTGGAACATTAGAGGACTCAATGGTCGATCCAAACAAAAGATCCTCCGAGAATGCATCAAAGTAGAAAACCTAGATATCCTAATGCTACAAGAAACGAAATGTGTTGGGGCAGAAGCTAAAACCATATTCTAGTGCATTTGGAGGGGATGTGATTTTGTTCTTACATATTCCATATGGGCTTCAGGGGGTCTGGTCATACTATGGAACCCATGCAACATCACTCTAAGAAGACCTTTTTCCACAATAGGCACAATAATGACCCACTTCGAGGTCACAAGTTCGACCCAGGAGAGGGCTATCACAAACATCTATGGACCCCAAATCCAGCAGGAAAAAGACAAACTCTTGAAGCGGCTAACCCACATCAAAACACTGCTGACCACACCCAACTAGATCTTAGGCGGTGACTTCAATATGATCATGTCACTGGAAGAAAAAACAGGAGGGAGCAAAAGGCTTAAGCAGGACAGTGGTAAGTTCAAAACCCTCATTGATCAACTAAAGCTAGTAGACATTGAAAATAGCAATGGCACCTTCACCTAGTCCAACCGTAGGTCAGGACACCAACACGTTGCCTGCCGTCTAGACCAATTCCTTGTGGCTAAAGAACTAATTGAAGTAGCCCCAAGTATGGAAAGTCTTATTCTCCCAAAATCTGGGTCGGACCATTGGCCAGTTGCCTTCTACCTAGAAACAAGAGCAATGCCCAAATACAAACCCTTTCGGTTCGAGAAATTCTGGCTCTCACACCCTGACTTTCATCAGCTTGTAAAATCCTGGTGGGCTCAGGCAGAAATAGATCATGGTACATGCATGTACAAATTCCAGCAGCGCCTCAAAAGCTTCAAGCAATCATTGAAGCACTGGAACAAACACACCTTTGGAAATATATTCCAAAACATGCATGACATAGAGAACAAACTGGTAGAGATACAAAAATCTTTCATTTCAGGAACCCGAACTGCTGATCTAATGAAAGAGGAGGAGAAGCTTCAAGTGAAACTAGAGGAAAGGAGAAAGCAGGAGGAAATTCTGTGGAGACAGAAATCCAGGGTACAATGACTCAAAGAGGGGGAAAAGAACACAAAGTTCTTCCATGGAGCCATGGTGCATTGCCGACACATTAACATAATTACTCATTTGGAGGATGGCCAAGGTAATCCAATAAGAGAACATACCCAAATAGAAGCAAATCTTAACAACTACTACCAAGACCTACTAACGGAAACCCGGGAGGATAAAACTGCATCAATTAGACGAGTAACTAGTCACATACCCTCTTAGGTGACTCCTGAACAGAACACAACCCTGGTGAAACCTATCACCCAAGCAGAAGTGGACCAAGAAGTAAAAGATATGAGCTCAGGGAAGGCCCCAGGCCCAGATGGATTTACAACTGACTTCTTCCATCATTGCTAGGACCTAATTAGGGAAGAGGTTTGGCAGGTAGTAGGGGAATATAGAACTTCAGGCCAAGTCCTCCCTGCCCTCAACGCTACCTTTCTCACCCTAATTCCAAAAGAGGAAAGGGTTACAAATCCCAAACAGTTCAGACCAATCACTCTCTGCAATGTTATATACAAAATCATAACAAAGGTGGTTGCAAACCGCCTCAAGCCAATTATGCCCTTTGTTATATCCAAGGAACAAGCCGGGTACGTAGAAGGTAGAAAAATTATGAATAGCATCATACTGGCTCACGAGGTCATCCACTCTCTCAAGTCAACAAAAAATCCAGGTATGCTCATTAAACTAAATCTTTCAAAATATTTTGACAGAGTCAGCTGACAGTACCTCTGCTCCATTCTAGAATCCTTCGGCTTCGATCAACAATTGGTAAATTGGATTTTAAACCTTACCTCCTCAACCTTTTTCTCCATAATAGTCAATGGGGTCACGTCCCAACCTTTCTCACCATCCAGAGGTATCAGACAAGATGACCCCCTATCACCTTTTATGTTTGTGCTCATGGCGGAAGGCCTAGGACGTTATATCAAGTCAGCGGTCATGGAAGGATCTCTCAAAGGCTTGCCTCTGCACAATATTCAACTGACACCCTCACATAGTCAATTTGTTGATGACACCCTCCTCATGAACACCCCAATCGCAAGAGAGGCAAACAAGATTAACTCCACCCTCTCTGACTTTACAGAGGCATCAGGCATGACTCTCAACCTAGACAAATCCAAACTCTACTTCTTCAACACTCTGGCAGTGATCCAAACTCATATCTCCATATTCCTAGGAATACCCAAGAGCTCCCTTCCGTCCAACTATTTAGGCATTCCTCTAACTGGCGCAACAACAAGATCCATTTTCTGGGACAACCTTCTTCTTTCCATCTCTAACAGGATGAACAATTGGACCTTCAGGCCCCTCAACATTTCAGCCAGGATGGTCCTGCTCAAATCTTTCCTACAAACCCTGCCTACCTATCTATTCACAGCCTTAGCATCCCCCAAGAAGGTCATCAGAGCAATAAGGAACCTCCAATGAAACTTCCTTTGGCAAGGACACCAACCAAACAAGAAGTGGGCGCTGGTAGGATGGGACAAGATTTGTACACCAAAAAAGTGTGGGAGGGATGGGACTCCGTGATCCAAGGAAAATCAACCAAGTAATGGGAGCCAAAATGTGGTGGAGGTGGTTAAATATGACAACAACTTTGTGGGCGCAAATCTGGAAGCAAAAGTACGCTCCTCTCACATAAGAAAAACAACTCATCAGACACGTCCGAATATAGGGATCTAACATTTGGAACATAGCCTGGCAAAACAAAGACTTGGTGAAAAAACATGCCTTTTGGGAGGTATGAAGTGGAGAAAGTGCTAGGTTCTGGCAGGACTCATGGCAACAACTCAAACCTTTAAGTGACCTGGAAGAACTTAACCCCCTCAGACAAGCTCTAAACCAGGACATATTTCTAAGGGTGAAAGATTTTTGGAAACCTGTCGATCAGAGACTACAATGGCATCACTGGAAAACCTCTAATCAAGAGTTAATGGTCCCAGAGGACTTAGAGCTGTAGGCCTGGAAATACTATGCAAGTCACTGGAAAATCCCCAATCGAGAAGGCCTGGATATTCTTATATGGGGGCACACCACCACTAGCAACTTCTCCGTCAAATAAGCCTACTTCCTACAGGGAAATTACCAGCATCATGACAGGGAGAACATATGGAACAAGGTTTGGAATCCTATACTCTGGCCCAAGGTGTCCACCTTTCTCTGGCTTATTGCACACAACCGGGTCCTAACCTGGGACAACCTCAGAAAAAGAGGCTTCATCAGACCCTCAATATGCGTCTTATGCCATCAACATGAGGAAACCAAGGAACATTTATTCAATAGGTGTCCCTTCAATTAGTGTATTTGGGATCAAGGAGCTCAAACAATGCGCTGATCCAATCGAAACAGGAGTAGCATCAACAATACACTTGAAAACCGGGACTCGATCACCTACAAAAATCCTCTACTGGCATACATTTGGCAACTCCTCCCAGGATTCATTCTTTGGAAAATTTGGAAAGAAAGAAACAAAAGAATCTTTCACTCCAAAGCTTCCACACCAGGCCTAACTTGGGAGAAAATTGTCATGCTCATCAAGGAAACAATTAGAAGAAAACCCCAGAAACCAGAGGACTTAAATTGCAACCCGGAGGAGCAATTCATAATCCAAAGCTGGCAGCCCATCCTGACTAATCAAATGGCAATAAATGAACCTAAGCGTCAGCAAAGCAACCCAACCACCTGGTCCCCTCCTCCAACAGATTTCATAAATATCAACTTCGATGGAGCCTCTAAAGGGAACTCGGGACCGGTGGGATATGGGGCCACACTCAAAAACTTCAATGGAGAGATCCTATGTTTGGTAGCAGGATACTTGGGGGAAACCACAAACAATGCGGCAAAGCTAACGGGCCTCTTGCAAGGTCTCCAAGCAGCAATTGCTAAACATTGTCACAAGCTAATCCTGGAGGGGGATTCACAAATTGTAATCTAGTTAATCACCAAGATCCTGCATGGGGAAAACCCGTTAAAAATCTCACCCAGCTGGCGACTCTCAGGGCTGCTAGAGGAATTTGGATCCCTGCTTAGAACTAACCTCAGCATTATACCCTCTCATGTGAAAAGAAATGCAAACAAGGTAGCGGACTGCCTGGCAAATGAAGGGGTAGAAAAGGAGACATAAGACATCTACTGGGAAGCACACATCTCTGAAAACTCAGATATCTCAGATCAGTGTCATGCTCTTACCAACAAGGATCTCCAATCCTTGGATGGGGTGCCATGTAGAATAGGGAGAAAATGCGGGGACAAGTTGGGCAGGGCCATAAATACTGGCCACCGCCTCCCATATCCTCATCATTAATATGGGAGCGAGCCTGAGCAGCCAAAACTAGAGGACAAGGCCTCTCATGCGAGTGAAGAGGACGAAGGACCAGTGCACTAAGGGCATATCCTTAATGGCCAAGGCTGTCATAGTCACCTTCATCCTTATCGGCCGCTCTAATGGTTATGCAATGCATTGGGAAGCTGAGCGATCGAAGGCTGAACCTTCAGAGCGCTGGTGCAAAGACACTTACCCATTTGACATTTTGGTTATAGCTCTGCTCCTCTACATGCTGAGAGCAAGAGGATGGCCTCGCAGAGGCGCTGCGTGGTATGAATTTGACTCCCACAGAAAGAGGCAGAAGAAGTTTGAAAGAGTGTTGGCTATGGCGTGCACTCGGAGAACCAGGAAGCCATGGATGCCTCCCACAACTTATGTGGAGGAGATTGTTCTGGATGAACCCATCCGGGTTCCTCCAGTACATCTCCTCTTCACTATTCCAGATAATTGGGATCCCCCACCTATTTCATGGATGAAGCCAAGCCTCAGGATCCAGGAATGATGCACAATCACAAGAATGGTAACCCAACATGGGAACACACTACTTGCTATGTCGAGGAAGAATTCCTGGGCATCACAGAAGAAAAGGAAAATACAACAAGCTATGAATTTTCAAAGGAAGCGGCTCAGCAGGACGAGAAGCAAGGACAACAAGGCGGCAGAGAAAATGAGGAAGCAGAGGGTAGCGACGTACAAAATCCAATTCCCCTCTCCTCCGTTCAGGGAGAATGGCAGGACCAGCCTCCACTCCTCCACCCGGAGCACCTGGAACTGATCTTTGAAACACGCAGCATGGTGGATGATCAAATATATAGGGCCCTCCAAGTTAGCCAACGCCTCGACATGATGTATGCTGCATACTCCAACACACCTCCAAGCCGACAATGCCCTACGTGCGCACAACCCTTCGCGCTTCCAGCCAGATGGGGAAAGAATGACGAAGTCGATGAGGACACCATGTAACTAGTTCTGTGAATGTTCATAGTTAGAAATTTTCTTTTGTTTCGAACTAGAGCTCTAGCTCAGTTAGACTATCGTTATGATGTCAGTAGTAAGCTATGGAATAGTCTGAAACTAATGGTGGCCATACGTCCTGGTTTCCTTCGGGCAGGACAGATGGCAGCCTAGTTCTTTTTGTGAGAAAACAAGTGGCATGGGACAACCAGTTGTCCCAGTTTCCTTTTTAGGTGGGACAGCTGGCACTCCAAAAGACTCAGTAAGCCAACACTTTTAATATAACATGATCCTCCCCTTTTTTACTTAAAAAAAAAAAAACATCACACAATACCTCATCCTTGAAGGGAGTGATTTCATAAGGCAGGTGGCACTATTTGCTAACGTGGATATCTCATCCTTGGTTGAGACACTTGTTGTTGTATGGTTGTGGATGTGGTTTTTTTGATAAATCCAACTACTTGAAAACCTATGTTGATATTAAGTTCCTTTATAATCCTCTATAAAAAATGAAATGCAATGAATCACCCTTCACCGCCATCTGTGAGTGAAAAAGGTACTCACCTTCCTCTGAATCTTCTGGTTTGTTTGGCTAGACCTTGACGGCAGTGACTATGGCACTGGGTTCTTCATCAATGCTCTGGTTCCCCTTGTCTGGATTTGAATTAGATCATGATCCTAGATATAAATTTGAGGATTTCATCTCGGTCACTAATGACTTCTTCAAGCAACATTCATCAGTGTTGTGCCAGGGGAGTTTATGGAACTTGCACCACTTCCTGGTTTCTTTCTTCATCTTCCCATTACCCTTATTTTATTGTAGCTTAGACTAGTTGTATTGAGGTTTTCCATCCTTTTTTGTCCTTTGTTCTATGGCCTAGGGATTTATTTTCCCTGCTTCTTCTATGATGCATTCATAGATCCAAACTCCTTCTTATTCCTTTGCTTAAATTTTTTCTCGATTTTGACATCGTATCGATAAGAATATACCAGTGACGAGATGCCCAAAAACTCCATTTCTATTTGGATGTACTTGTGTATACCCCCACAGTACTTTATAACAAGATTCTAGTTGGATTATTTGATACCCATCTTGGTGCAGAAGGTATGGAAGGTATTTGTGAACTTTGGCACTATTTGGTCCCTCTCCTGAGGCAATGTGGTCCATGTTGTGTATTGTTCATCATAGTTTCCAATAGGGTATTATTTCTCCTTAATGACATCCATAAAAGAGTCCCAAGTGGATTTGATCCCAAACATTCTAGAATCCTCTGTGGAATTTTCTCATAGTAAGTCTCACACCAATTTTTGACATGGGGGACAAACTTAACGAGTGCAAAGGTGATATTTTCCCCATCAGAGAAATTGTGGATAGAGAAATAACCTTCTAGCATATTTAACCAAATTTCCAAAGCATCCACATTTATCTGACCTTCGAATACAAGAATATTAAAATTAACTTGTACCTTGAATCATGCGGTGCCTCTAAAGTGGTCTCTTGACAAAGATGCATCTTCTGTTGTTAGCATTTGTCGAAGGATTTAAGAAAAAAATTTCATCATCTCATCCCTCTGTCATGCGAGGGATTCCTCGAGAACTAGATGAGTAGGATATCCTTCTCTCTCATCTCTCTTTTCTTCCACCATGGGAGGCCATGAGGGTTGGCAAGGAATGTCTTTCATAGGCTCAAGTAGTTTGAGTGCCAACTCCTTATACCTTGACCTCATTGGGGACATCCAAAGAGAAAAAAAAATAGGATAAAACCTCTTTTATACCATTGATCCAAATTTATGAGGGAACCAAATAAAACAAATAAATATGATAGAAACATAGAGATACAATAATACTCAATTTCTATTAATGAATGAAATATGCAGGAACTATATAAATTCAAAGTGAAATGAACTCACTAGAATGGTTGTAACTTATCTGTAAGAAGAGATGTGATAGTTACACACATTCGCAAGAAGTGATCCCAATGAGCCCAAAACACCATTTTTAAGATAAATCCTCGATGAGAAAACCCTAAACATCAAAAATCCTAATCCCAAAAGATCAAATTCCAAAAGGTTTGTGGGCCTCGATGTGGTTAGTTGATATGTCAAATTCCTAGGGGTGTACATATTTCATATGATCTCTTTTTTGGGTGCTTATTATCCCATCAAAAAGGTATAGCTGAGAAGTATAGACTATGAACGACATAATACATGTGTTTGTCTATCTACTGAGTGCTTCCATGCCAAAAAATCTCGTTTAGGGCCTCAAAACAACACCATAAGTTCAAGCCCCAAAAAAACCATAGAAAACTACTAAGATGGAAACTATGTTTTGAGCTAGTGGAATAGGTGGTTGGCCATCGATGTCCACCTGGATCATACCAACTTTAAACAAATAAATTCTACACATATGATGGATCACATCCACAAATGGCATCGAAAGCATAGCTTGTGTTTTTTGAATTCAAAGACAAAATCCTCTTGGATTAATTTTTCTAATCTCTCTTTCCATTGATCACCAAATATGTGGACACCACCATGTATTATATATAATATGATGTCATTTTCAAATAAAAACACTTTTATCTAATCTATTCCTAGATAGGGTATTTATATATAGTCATCCTCAATAACCCCAACCCTCGAAAATTTGAACGAGAGACTCATGGGACATCTCATTTAGTAGATGGTGTAATAGGGTCCATGACCTATATTAACAACTCATATGGGAATCCATCCCCTTATAGTACTAGTCACTATGGTAGCTATTATGGTTCATCCGTCACCTCTTAAATTGTTGTTATCACTTCATATAGGAATAATAGCATGGCCCACACCAATCCCTCCAATATGCAAGTTGGGATCAATCCATCACACCTAGGACCTATCCTACCTTCCTATAGAGTACATTATTTTCCAAACATGCATGGAATCTTATGAAATAATCAAAATTGTAGCAAAGGGGGATAATTGTAGCAAAGAGTGTTCCACATCGTACAAATTGTATGATATCCCCCCACAAGGAAATCCTTACAACTCATTCTCCGGTCCTCTAGTATATATTACCATGCCACCACCTTCTCAGTAGCATGATGGAATTAACTTTGTTCAACCCTCACCTACTCAAAAAATCTAATCATTTGAAAAACTAAATCTAGTTAATCCCCCAAACCTATAGAACAAGGAGAAGCAAAAGGGAAGAAAAATAAAATCCCAAACAAAGAAAAAAGGGGAAATTCCCCCAAACCAACCAATAATGTTGGGGGAAACACTAGCATAAGAAAACAAAATCAAAATATTTGTGACAACAACCAATGCAAACAAGGAAAGAACAATAATATTAGAATTAACATACTTTATGCATTGTGTGGTAAGTTTTTTCATTACACTCATCATTGCCCCCAAATTGCAGAATACAAATGGATGAAGGAAATGATGTCCAACCAAGGCCCTAACCATCCACAAGGGATGATTTCTCATCTATAGCCATTTCCTACACCACTACCACCAACAATTCTACACAACCCCTTCCCTTAGCAAAGATTTTTAGCCAACCAACAAGAAGCTGGTAACTCCTCAAAACCATTAAGACCATACCTACCTCCAAGTCCTGTTCAACCCATAGACCCTTATTATTCAAATAACTACATGAACTTTGTAGATATTCGTCTCCAAAACCACAACTACTAATATAGTATGGCCCCTAAATCGAATCCAACCAATTTGGAAACCACATAAATGCATGTTAGCAATCCCTTGATGATTCCACACCCTAGTAGCGACCCTATACCATGTGTACCAAAAGCACCTCTATAACGTGCCACTTATAACATTCATGTAAGGCCCTCTCATTGTTATAGGATTGGTGACGATTTGGTCTGGTTCCCCGTGATATCCATGTCAACTCTCAAGGTCCTACAGACTTATCCTTTTCAAAGAAATTATTTACTATTGGCGTTGGGGGAAGTCAACCCTTCACTACTACATATGGGTGGAAAAACTGACACCATACTCCAATAGTATCAATAAAATTGATTGTACTGTCAGATTTTCCTTGCATTTTTTTATTTTTTTTTAAATGCCTTGATGTTTGTCGAATATCCGATGAAAGAGACTTTATCGTCGAATATCCGATGGTTGACTAGGTCAACAATCTATGTACTAATGTTTGTTGAAGTCAATATTTTTATCCGTTATACAATGTCTCTCTCATCAACAGTCATCAGAAGTCTGACGAAAAAGTGATATATAATTAAAAAAGTTTGAAATATTATAGACGTTCGATGTTGTTGCTATACTAGTGACAGTTTTTCAAGTTTATAAGGGATATTTTTAGGTCAGAATACAACAAATTTTTATTTTGTTAATTTCATTACAAATAGTTAAACTACTGAGGTTTATTTTTTAATATAATCATAACCTCGTCAAGAAGTTCCTCCACAACAACCAAGTGTTTCACAAACGAATCATTGTTCTCTTGAAGTCTTACCCCTTTTCAATGTCACTGCACACTAGCTCGTCCAACTATCAAATTAGTTGGGTGGCTGATCCAACCATCTGATCACTTGCATGATGAAACACCTCCATGTTAAATTGATCTCCTCCCATCCGCAACTTGACTCTTCCATGCTACAAATTGCCAAGGAAAACTCCCTTTCCCCATGTTGAGGGGTACTAAATCCCTTTAATTCAATAGAAGGAACCAAACCCGCCACAGAGGCCCAATTAGAATCTGCAGTGTTTGATGGTGGAATGGTTCTCCATATATTTCGATCCGACTAATTTATCGATGGGCTTTACGTAATGATTTACAGGATATCTTCTTGTGAAAGTTCCTCCTTCAGTTTAAATGTTCTATTTTTGTCTTTTCTTTTATTAGATAGGTCTGATCAAAAGATGTGTGCGGGTATAAACCAGCTGGTAAAAAGGGGGGGGGGGTTTCTTAACTACTGAAGAAGGATGAGCTTAGGATAACGCTTGTGCTCAAGCATGCAGAAAAAGTTATTCACACCTATGACAAGCCTAATACTAATACATTAACTTGTTGGTATTTCAATCATTGACTGAGATACAATTATCGAAAGAAGACATACATGCAATAAAATGATGGCAAGAAAAATAGTTTCCTTAGCTCTAACATTCATCACACATTAACACAACGATTTGCTTTCATCATTAGAGACAAGAACTACAAAAAATATTGAAACATCTAACTTATCAATAGATTAAAAAACTCTTACCCATTACAACATCCATTCATGAAATAAAGTCAGAAGTAATGCCTCCTCAAATCCAATCACACAATGCCTTTGATGAAAAACAGACGTTTTTCTTCGGTCCTAAACAAGACTTCTCAATTAAGGTAGTTCGTAAATAGTTATTTACCATTCCAAAAATGAGGGTCTTTTCCAAAACCATCGAACTTTATTAAAAGGTAAATCCTCTTATTTATAATGAATCATTAACTAAAAATAGCTAGTACGAGTGCAAGCTAAGTTAAAAAAAATATCGCCACATGGCGCTTTCATCTCTCTGTCTTCTAAGAATCATCAAATAGTTTTACTGAAGTGGATGACTCTTCTCATACTATGACTATTTGACGAAGAGTTCATCACATGTGTTGGCATATGGGAACCTATGTTGGTCCATTGGGGTTGAAAGGATTTCTTTCACTTCTACTTCCCGTGCTCGGTACTTGACTATTTCGACACGTAAACACTGCAAAACTGCTCGAGAATTGAGCAGGGGCTCCATGAACTATTGAAATTGACCTAGTGCCATGCTCGCCACCTTTGTTATCTCTGTTATCCATGCCGAGTCTTCTTCTGCATGTTTCTTGACTATGTCATGCAGGTCGACAAAGTCCTCAGGTGAGCCGAATTCTGGGAGGTCAATGTCTTTCATCTCCTGATTAACCTTTTCCCGTCTCTTTTCAAAATCGACCCATTTCTCTTGAATCTCTCGTTGAGGTTCCTGGGCCATTTTCACCCATTATTCAATTGCTTTCCAGATCCGATCTATGTTGTTGTCCCTTAGAACCCGAATGTCGTGCTCTTCGACATCTCGGCCCTTTTGAACTGCGCTGATTTAATCGATCATTTCTATTGCTTGGTGAGCCTTCTCATACCACCTTTCCATGTCCTTGCAGGTTGCTAGTGCCATAAGGGTGTATTTTTGGAAATCATCTATACCTCCAGTGAAAAGGTGTCATTCATTCATGAATTTTCCATAGGAATCTTGAAACTCACTTCTCAAAAACACCGTGGCCTGTGTAGAGTCCTGATAGTATTTTTCCAAATGGCGCAGATGCTCTAACTCCTTAAGTGCAGCAACCAACTACTTTTCATCCCTTCTTTCTCTATCCAATGTGGCATCTATGATAGCCACCCCTGCACTGATAAGCTCAGACATCTTGGTGTGTTCTGTGCTGAGCAACTTCTCCTCAGTGATGATGAGAATTGAACTATCCAACGTAAGCCTCCTCTTCTTAGTGGTTCTCTTCATGATGGATTTTCTCTTTTGGTCATAGGTGATCTCTTGTATATTGGAAACCTCATCAATTGGTTTGGGGATTTGTTGTTCTCCCCAGGTTAGAGTATTTCCCAGGCTCCCGACTATGTGTACCTATTCTAGGATGGGTTATTGAACTTATTCCATATGTCTCGATGTCTCAGCCTCCATTTGTTTCTCATCAGTTGCTGAGATATCAGCCAAAATTGAACAGTCAGGGATAGGTCCAGTACTTACTTGGTAATTGGTTGTCGATGTGATAATTTTTTTCTATGGAACTTCCTCTTTCTAACCTCCCGATCCCCACTCATCCATCCATCGGGGTTCCCATAAATTTGAGTAGCTCAGTGTCTAAGTAACTTTCAACCTCATGGTCACTCTATGGAAGGATTTGAATTGGAGCATCAAGACATGTGGTAGATGTTCTATCAGGTTCCCTTTCCTCTGTAATCTGCACTGGAGTCACCAGGGACACCTCCGAACTCTCCTCATCATCATAGTTGGTTATTAATTTGAACAAGGGGTTAGGTACACTTGTCCTACCTGGTGTCCTCAATATCTCAGGCTGGGTTGAAATTCCCCCTAGTTATATGATCCACGGTTATGGAACTTCAGGGTTTTCGCGCCTGATGATTTCTTCAAGTTATATTGTCTCTAAGACACTTGGCTCTCCTCTTCTTGTGATTGGGTCGTCAGTTGGGATCCTTGATATAACTATGAGGTTGAGATCATTCTGTAACTAGTCAATGATTCTCTATGCCCCTTCTAGAAAGAGATACCCTCTTCTTTACGCCTCTGTAGTCTCCGCCACTCTGATCTCTTCCTAAAATTTGAGGGCCTCTTGAGTCGACTGCTCTATTGTTTCCACTTGTTCATCCATGCTCATATCCTTGAACCTGGTCATGTTTGGGTTGGCCATGCTCTGTACTACCTCCTCTCAGTCCTGAGCACACTCTGTTAAAATTTCATCCTCAAATTTATAATGCGCATATGGCCAACGGGATGATACATGTGAAGCATGTTGGAGGACCAAGCCTTTAGGGTCATGCTTGTGGAATAGACCTATCAGGATCCTGAATTCAAGTTGGCTCAACCCTTCTTGTTTGTCTTGAGTAGTGTCCTTTACCAGATAAAACCCCACATGGAAACCATAGGGTATGAAATCTCACTTCTTGTCCTTAACTAGTGTGGCATTATAGCCCTGCAGGATGGTTTGATAGAAAATTTATCTCACAATGAGCCGGTCTGGGACGTGAGCAGGGAGTAGATGCGACGCTTCGGTGGCCCCGAACACCCTGATATAGGTTGAGAGTTCATCCAAATACCAGTGGCCTACCTTCGCTACCATTTTCTTGGCTGCTGTGGATAATCTCGGGCATTCTTTTTTAAATATAATAAAATGAATACGAGCAATGAATTCATCGCAAATGAGTGCATAGGAGTTTTGTACTTGTTCTCCCAAAGTATGATAAAATAAACATGAACAGAGAGCTCCACAACATGTCAGCTTAAATTCATGCCCGCGAATACATTTCTTGCACAGATCACATCGAGCAGGTACGATGCCATGTGGAAAGCGGGTGCTTCCCCTTATTTTGACATCTGATCCTGTTGTACACAGATTATCAATTGTTTAGAAATTATTGCTCCCTAGTTGAAGCTTCTTTCAGACATTTCCACTGTGTCTGGCAAGGGCATCCATGGTTCCGGAAAATTGGAGGGTTTCTTCTCTCCATACATTCGAAAGATGAGAGCCATAAAGTAGATGTATGGCTCCCTCAGATTGATCGTTCCATACCAGCCACTGCTCTGGTTTGTAAGCTTTTTGTCCTTCTTCCACCATGAGGCCATCAATCGGCTGGTGTCGTGGAATTCGTAGAAGTTCACCACAAAGTATGTGTTTAGCCTCTCCTCTGTGTCTCTGAGTTTGTAGTAATTATGGACTTCTGTTGAGAGGAAAAATCCGACACACCCTCCATTCTCATTGTTGATCAAGCACTTCTGCATGTCTAAATAGTAGATTAGCCACTTCAAAACCTCTATGGAAGGGAAAATCGGGGTTATGTTGGCTACCATGTGTAAATATGATTGTCAGATATTCGGGAAAACCTGGTCATCAAGCGCCCTTACATATGGGTTGTTCTATGGGATATATTCCAGGTGCTCCTCCTGGTTGATTCTGTTGAAAAGATCCCCCCACTTTGGGAGAATTACCTTGGATCTGGTTCTTGCTTATGTATCACCAAAGACCAGATGTTGGACAAAGGCTTTCGTCGTTGAGGTTTTTATGACTGGATCTTCCCTCAGAGTGTACTCCAACTGCCTCACAGTACCAGAACAAGAACCTTAACTTGTTTCAACTTCCTTTAGCATGGGTGCTCTCAGAGAGCGTCTGGTGGTTGGATTTCTCGGAGGCATTTTATCTCCAGCTAGAAAATAGTTAGAGACCGTGTAAGAAATCAAATGCATATATAAATCATGACCGTCGAATTGACAAACTTGAACACATACCTCTGCATCTTGTTTAACCTGGTTTTTATAATCTGAGGATAAACACAGTCTCAAGACACTTGCTTTGCTTCTTCGGATGATCTAGAATTCAAACGTGTGTGCAAAATGAATTTGTTCAAAACCGTTCTATAGATTTAAACAGGGATGAACTTACCTTGTCACATCAACCATTCAATTTATGCTATGAGTGTAATTTTATTAAATATACCACTAGATATTCAAAGACGTTTAAAATTAAATTGGATCGTTGGTTGACGACGCAGGCGCGGGTTGTAACGTGGCCTACCAACAATTTCAAATTGTTATTGTTCAATCGATGCATGAGGTAGAAACAAATGCGAGATGAAGCATTAACTATACTATTAAATGTCAGAATCCGATCGTATCTTTTGCCGAAAACATCCCATTGTTTCGCTAGTCTAGTTGGTGAGTAGGGGGTCGAGATTCTGCTTCAAACACTTTTTGTTGATATCTTCTTGCAAAATCTCCGACACCGATCGATATTTCCGTATAGAGCTGATGTGGAAAAGATGACTAGGAGGTATGACTAGGAAACAAGAAGCCTTAAGACGACTCGAGATGAAACTAGGTCGTACGACACCCTTATGTGATAAACACACATGGCACTC
>ML777686.1:1623680-1648482 GCA_009831015.1 Picea engelmannii | reverse complement strand
ATTTTCATTGATCCTTTAAATTATATTTCTCAGGTCTTTAAATGTGATCTATAATTAAATTATTACTTGGTTAACCATAATTACTTTCCTTAATTAATTTTACTTTATGATCTTTAAACATTTCTTTAATTGGGGTCGTTACATCGAGGAGATTTCCCATTCATAATCAGTTAACCAAGATTTAGCAAAAAGTTACATTATCGGCTCTAACTTTTCACTTAAACCATCATCTGCAACAAAGCATTCTTCTCATAAACCTATGGCATCATCTCGACAACAGTTCTATGGAGATACAGTGAACATATTCAGGTGCGAGGACAAGAACTTCCACTAGTCCAAGGCATTTTCTTATTACTCAACCTCTCCCGCAGAGATCCAAGTAATTTGGACCTCCGGGATTGCCCATGCAGGTTGTGTCCCTGAGGTTTTTGAATGTAATGACCAGGTCTCTTGGTGCGCCGATAAATATATTGCAGAGAAAAGAATCATTCCACTGCAGGACCTCTCTTCTGTTTCTTTGTCACTTCAGGTGTTCCACCAGATGCTGAAATTGTCAGAGCCAACACTGACGTTCAAAGGAGAGGATTGCAAATAGTTCCTAGCAAAGCATAATAATGGATTGGACCTCTTGCCCCTTTTTTTCCAAAACCCGAATCTAGTTCCCAATAATATTACAAGCATCCAGGTTAGTTCATTTAGAAATCCATTTTGCGAAATTGCCTGGTTGTTTACAAGAATAATGGGACAAGAGTCCACAAGTATTGTTTCCCACATGGATATTTATATTTTTTATTTCACAGTCAACAAACAAGCCATTTTTTATTGGGGAAGGTTAATTTCCTACGAAATCTCTTCCCAATTGTCAAACTACAAAAGGAAAAAGAAATTTTATATGTCATCCTATTTAGTTTTTTCAATAGCACATTCCTGTCGATTTCCGCAACTGTCTCTGTCCAAGAATGTCAACTGTGAATTCCACCCAGTAATGTTCTGGTACTAGGCCTTATGGAATCACAAGGTTTTTGACTGTTTTTATGAGGTTTTTAATGGCTTCCTGTCTGTTTTCAAAGTTTTGTTGTTAGGAGAAGATGCTCTCTACATATCTGAACAGGTAACTAGTTTTTTGGACAAAAAGGGGACACTCGAACATTTGGATAATTACACTGTCATAAAATTTTTTTGTCTCCATGGAACAACCTTCTCTCCTTCCATGTCACATTACAGAAATATTGTTTTTTGCAGAAGTAGCACGTCAATACAGCTACTGGTTCCATCTTCTCCAAAGGAAGAAAAAAAATAGTTCATTCCTCTACTTTGGAAAATAAGGGAGTTCGTGTTGAAAAACGTCAACAAAATTGAGGATTTCATAGCACATTTTAGCATGTCGAACCTCAGATATGTTGAAGACATAAGAGGATTTGACCCATGTGATATTTTTAGACCAAATTTACAAACACTTGGCCTCGACGATTGTTTTGTAAATAAACACCTGCCCAAAAATAGAGACAGTAGCGACAACGATCATGCCTATGATGTCGTCGACGTAGAGACAGTGCAAAGCTGCACTAAATTATACGTGCAACAGGGGAAAGGCCCCAGTGACAAGAGTGTTCAATCTGCAAATACCACTCCAAAAAGTACGACATCCCAGAGCATCACTCCAATGGTCGATCACAACAATAAAGAAATCCATATTTCTTCAAACAAAGGAGGATATAACGACCCTCCTCACTCTAAATTTGATAGTTCTCACAAGCTTCCAGTAGAGAAGAAGAGAAAAAAAATGGGGCACACGGAAGAGATGGAAATTCAGAGTGAGAACATGGAACTTGACACTGATCTAGATACCATGTTCCCCTTCCTTGATCATCCCGGAGATGCCATCCACCATGTCCATCCAGTGGACATATCCATTACCCAAAATTTTGACGTAGATGAATCCTTCGTGTTCTAGAGCGTTGTTTTTTATAGCCGGAACAAAAAATTGATAATTGAGAAAAAAAAATGTTAAAAATAAGAAAGGAAAATCTCGTTCAGAGGTTGACGTTGCCAACATGCGGTTGTCCCAAATTTGTCAACTTAACACCGTGACCGGACAAGTGCTTCATGATTCCATTGGAGGCATTGAGACCGAGAATGCCAAACTGAAGGAGCGAGTCAAGGAATTGGAATACCTTTTCATTCCTATGCCATTGCTTGTTGATCCTTTGGCAATAGTCATGCCTGGCACCCTTACACCCAATGTAAAATCATCCTCCTCCCTCCTCGCATCCTGTAAAGGATATGTGGAGAACAATATCAAAAAAAGAATGGAAGTGGTTACCGAGGCGTGGAAAATATCACAAACCATCACTTCACTTGGAACCAAGGCACATGGCTTGCTCGAGCTTTTGCAGGCCGAATTAAAAGATGAAGAAAATTTCTTTTTGAAAACAGTCATCCCTTTTGGCAAGATTGTTAACAATATGATAGAAACAAAAGGAAGAGAAGAAGATCTTCCATCCAAAAAATGGATCAGCCAATTGAATGCATGCTGGAAAGAAAAAGTAAACAACCTGCGTCCCATTGTTCAGTCATGTGAACAAGCCATATCAAAGAAAGATAAATTATTCACAAAGATGTCAAATATAGACTTAGCCAGAAAACCCAACGACTTCCAAGACCCCCTCTTAATCGCAAACTCCTTTCCCTTAACCACAGAAGAGTTCAATAAACATGTTGTTATTTTTAAGACCTTGTCTCTCGAAACGTTTTACAGCATCCTTCAATTTGATCAAGCTCACGTCCACGACTGGCTAGTCAAATATGCAATACAGAATGAGGAAATTTATCAGGCTCTCTCTAATCTTTTTATCGACCTCCAGGAATTAGAAAACAATCTTTTCAACATAAAAATCGGGAATCAGATCAATGTCGCCCCAATGAAAGGCTACATTGAAGAATGGCTCGAAAGGCAATTGAAACAAGCCACCGACGAAAGACAACAGGAAGTTGTCCTTGAAACCACAGTCGTCAGCAACATCAATGAAACAACAACCACAAGCAAATAACCAAAGGACTCATATGTACCCTCACTGTAAGTTTACTCATCGAAACTTTCTTTGTTTATAAACCTAGTCATTCCAGTTTCTTAAACATAGACGTTATTCCAGTTTCTTAAAAATAGATGTATAGACAAACACTTATACGTCTCCATTTATTTTATTTTGCAGCTATTGCACTCTATCTTCTTTTCACAATCCTTTTTCTTGTACATATTTCTCTAATGGTCTACGGGAGCCTCAATCCTAGTCTACATGACAAACACATTCAAATTCTGGTTTATATGTAACATATTTTAATTTTTTGTATATTTCAAAATTTCCAGTAGTATGTAACAAACTTTTATTCTTTGACACAGTTCAAATATAAATGCATTTAAATTTTTATATGTTACAGACTCTATTCTTATCTTTCACCACTCTGTATGACAAATGCATTTAATTTTTAATATGTTACAGACTTTTATTCTTATCCTTTAGCAGTCTATTTGGAAAATGCATTTACTCTTTTATATGTTACAAACTTTTTTTTAATTATATATTTCAAAATAAATAGTTCTCAACAATGCAAAATGCATTGTCACCATATATTTTATGCCATCATATATTTTTTATCTTTCAATAGTCCATATGGAAAATGCATTTAAATTTTCAAATGTATTCTTGTTCTGTCTGCCAACCATCATTTACTTTTGCCCCATCTAACGTGATATACATGTTGCACACAACATTTTCGTGATATACATTTTGCACCGAACACTTCGTTTCAATTACAATTCCACCACATTTTCTACAATTTGCTTGCTAGCGTCGTTGGCAGAGATTGAGCTACCACACAGCCTTGTTATTAATGTGTTTGTAGTAAACATATATTTAACATATAAAAATATTAAAGTATAAGAAAGAAATATTTAATAATAATATCTACTTATATATTTTAATGTGATATGTGAAGTATGTCATTTTAAAATAACTATTACACATTAATATTAACATAGAGTATATTATATTAATATTACTAAGATATATATTGATTAAAATATAATAAAGTAATATTTAATGATAAAAGCTAAAGTTTTCTCATTACTCTTATCTCTACTCTAAAGATGGGATCTCTTGATCCTTTCATGGTGGAGCTCCCTTGCTAGGATAAAAAATGGATGTTTCAAAACTTAAGGTCATACTCATATTATGGCTAACTCTAGAAATCTAGAGACTCGAATATTTAATAATGATATATGTTAATATATTTAAAAGAATATTATGTTTAATAATATATTTATTGTTAATTTTATTAATTTGTTATAAATATTTAAGTTTATCTATAATCTTACATTTATTTTAAATGGAAACAATTATTGATTTTTTAATTATAAATTTTAATTTTATTTGAATGACATATTATTTCATTTTAAATGGAAATAATTATTGACTTTTTAATTATAAATTTTAATTTTATTAAAATGACATATTCTTAGTTGTACTCCCAAATAAATAAATAAAATTTAATGTTTATGGCTTCCGCTTCTTCTCATTTTCAAATTTACTTAATTATAAATTACTAAATTAGTTAATATTAATATGTATATAAAGATTTATTAACACATTTGGGTGATTATGATGCATCGCATCACGCCTCATTGCCAAAGATCGCATATCAGGGAAATCTTTTCATGTTTTTAAATGATGTGAAGGGTTCCATGGCTCGGGTATAGAATACAAGCAAGCATGGCCAAGTATTTTTCTTCCTCTAGCTCACTTAGAATGGTGGGGGCTCTAGTAGAGTTTCCCCAGACCCATGGTACGCCCCTGTTCAAATTTGTGCCCCAATTGAGTTTTTGGTCAACTGTCGGAAAATGGCTTGTTTGGTCACCTTCTCCATTAGATCTCCTTCATAGGTAGATCACAACCCTATGTCACAATGTGACAAAGAAACCCAACATTCTAGTGAGATGACCATTTCCCAACATCGCTATGTGATGAATATAACCCATTGTCGCATTATGAAAAACCTATTCCAACACCACATTGTGTCAAACAAAAAACCTTCGTCACAATGTGACGACCATAACTTACAATGTCATGTTGCAATGTGACAAACATATCCCAACATGACAGTTCCAATGTTTATCACCATAATTTGAGAAAAAGTCCAAATGTCATTTCCTGATGAGGATAACCCATTATTACAATGTGATATACACAACCCAATGTCACAATGCGACAAACGTAGCCCAACATTCCACTAAGAGGACCATTTCCCAATGTTGTTATGTGAAAAACATCAACCACTGTTAAACATGGTTAACCATTGTCAACCATGGTCAACGACATTCAACCATGGCCATGTTCAACCAAGGTCAATTATATTGAATGTCATGCACAGTAAAGGTCAATCATAACAAAGGTCTAGGGCAGTTAACCATGGTCATGGTCAACCATAATTAAAGGGCGGAAAATGACAATGATCGACGTATATCAACCACTTTTTAGCAACAATCACATTTAAGTAAAAAGTGGTTTATATACACTCATTAATGCCATTTTAACTAGATCAGTGCTTGATATACACATATTTCAGTTAAAACAATGTCATTTTTAACATAGCCCCCGTGGATCTTTTTTCACTGGAATTCACTAAAAAATGATTGGAAAATATGCCTTTGACAATGTATTTAGTATTAATACTTTAATAATGTATCTATTAATGTATTAGTACTTTAATAGTGTATCATTTATGTAATACTTTATTACCTTTATTAATAGTGATTTCATTGGTAAAGTTTACGGAGGTATACATACCTTACCCCCTCTCGATTTGAACTTGCAACATTTTAGGAGGAAACACATGTTCTTAACCATTAGGCCCACTTAGGGTGTATACCATATATTTTTAAGGTCACGACCAAGCCACACACGAAATTGGTGCATGGGACCCCCTTCGCCCAACGATTTTACTCGTAAAGTCTACAGATGTATACATACCCTACCCCCACTAGATTTGAACATGTGACCTCTTAGGAGGAAACACATGTTCTTAACCGAAACCTCTTTATAATATGTTTAGAATTAGTGTTGGATTTATTAAAGTTTGTGTTAGGTTTATTAAGAGTGTTCTCGTTGTTATTAGAGTTACTATTAGTAAAAAATCTGGGTTATAATTATTCCTATTAAAATTTAGGTTCAAGGTATTTGTATTAGAGTTTATTTTATAATAATAAGAAAATAATATTAAAAAAATAATTTTATACTTTATTAATGTATAAATAATAATGTATTACAAATATATGTTTACTTTATTGTAGTTTTACTGTATGAATATTGTGTTAATACTTTAATATTTTAATTTATTATTATATTTTTGGACACTTTATTACTGTGTTATTAATGTTAGGATGCTTTGTTAATATATTGATTAATAATATTTTAACATTTTATTAATTTTAATGAGAGTTTATAAATATATTAGTGTAATAATGTATTTATAGTTTAGCAATTTATTAATGTATAATGTATTAATAAAATTTATTATATATTATTAAGGTATTTACTAATGTTACATCAATATATTACATTATACACTAATGTAAATTAATTAATTAATTAATATTTTAATTTTATACATTTGTGTATTAATACATTAATTAGTAAATCATTCATGTATTTATTAATTAATAGATCAGTACTTTTGTACATTTATGTAATATTAAATTAATGTATTTATATATTATTAATACATTTTTGCATTATTATTAATGTATTCCTATATTATTACTTTATTAATGAATTAATAGGTTATATTATTTATTTGTTTTTACTTTCTTATTGCAATATCTTAATGTATAAATTAATTAATACAATATATTATTAATGTATTTATTAGTTAGCATGTTGCACTAATACATTACATTACACATCAATATATTGATACTTAATTTATACATTAAGTTAAAGTATTAATTAATTAATCCATTACTATTTTTATACATTTATATATTAATAATATATTTTTGCATTATTATTAATGTTGTATTTTATTAATTAATTGATAGGTTGTATTATTTATTTGTTCTTATTTTTTCTTTCAAATCTATCAATATATTAACACAAAATATTATTAAGATCAACAAGAAGAATTCATTGCTATCCGGGAATGTAGAATTTTTGGTATTCAGACAATTTGCTTAGTTGATACAGAATGTGATCCATAACTTGAGAATATCCCAATTCCATCAAAGATCATGGTATAGTTTCAATCCAATTGATCATGAACAGATCAAAGTTGGCAATTTGCGAAGGAAGGTCATTAAGGTCATTATAGCTATATGCATATCTATGAGATATCCGGTGTGGAGGTGGGTCAACATTTTTATTGGCTAATAAGAGGGGTTTCAAGTTCATGCACATGTACTTATAACTTTTTGGGTTGTAATTTTTGTCTTATTAGGTTAAGCTACCATAGTTATTCGATATCTAAAAACCATTCCTATCAATGGTCAAAATTTTGTCAAATATATTCTTGAATTTTTTGGGGACTTGACTCAGATTGGGGAGGAAGAATATGGTCTGTGGGTTCCCTTTATTGGAACTATGTTTCTATTTATCTTTGTTTCTAACTGGCGAGGTGCTCTAGATTTTCTTATGTTAGTAGCATATTTCTATGCAAGTCTTGCAAAGAAGGGATTAGGTTTTTTTGGTAAATATATTAAACTAGCCCCAATACTTTTACCAATTAACATCTTAGAGGATTTTACAAAACTTTTATCACTTAGTTTTCGATTTTCTGGAAATATATTAGCTATCATTGTCCAATCAGAAAGAATATTTTCTAACTATGGTACAAACTCATGACTTGATATGCATGGTAGAAGCAAATCATAATTCTTAGTAATAAGAGTTTGGAAAAAATATTGAACATCAATTAAATACTAATTATGTCTATTAGATCTCCACAGAGAGTAACTCATGGCTTGATATGCATGGTAGAAGCAAATCATAATTCTTAGTAACAAGAGCTTGGTAAAAATATTGAAGATCAATTAAATACTAATTATGTCTATTAGATATCCACATAGAGTGGATCAGATTGGTCCATTTGTATAGAGATATGAGAGAAAATAGGAAGGATCAAACAGGTTCACTAATAGTTGGTTGAGTAAAGAATGTATCAAGTCGTAGAACAATGAAATTTTGGTAAGTAAGGGAGGATTTTTTCACATGTCCATGTGTATAGAGATATGAGAGAAAATATGAAGGATCAAACAGGTTCACTAAGAGTTTGTTGAGTAAAGAATGTATCTGAGCTTAGAACAATGAAATTTTGGTGGATTTTTTCACATGTTTACTTTGTATATAGTTTGTTTAATAAATTAATCCATTTATAGTGATTATAACCCTTATAGATTTTATGATTAATATATCATTTATTCTCTCTCTGTTATAATAATTCATATTTGTTTATTAACATATTACATTATTATATTACTATAATATATTAATTTTTTTAATGTATTAATACATTAATTAATAAAAATTTAATATATTTATTAACAAACATATAATAATAATAATAATAATCTATTTGATTAATAAAGTCTATGGAGGTATACATATCCTAACCCTCTCTCAATTTGAACTTATGACCTCTTAAGAGGAAACACATGTTCTTCACCCTTAAAACCACTCAAACTGTATTGTTTTTGTACACTTATGTAATATTACATTAATACATTTATATATTATTAATGTATTTTTATTTTATTAAATTATGAATGCAACAAAAATGTTTTATTTAATTAATTAATATGTTATATTATTTCTTTGTGTTTAGTTTAGTATTATTTTACTATTACTACATGTAACATTTTATTATTATTTACTTTTTATTTTATTTTATTATGGTATGTATTATTTTAGATTTCATGTAATAATATTTAATTTATTATTAATCAATAATTAATATTTAATTTATTATCATTCATTAATTAATAATTAATTTATTATCAATTAATATTTATTTTATTTGTAATTAATAATTAGTAATTAATTATTTAATAATTATTTATTAATAATTAATAAATTATTAATAATTGATTAATTATTATTAATTAATTACTAAAAAATAATCAATTAATTATTAATTAATATTTAATTATTACATTTAAAACTTATTAATAATTGTGCCCCACCCATATCTACTATAACTAACAACAACCTCTATATCAAAATAATATTATTTTAATCATGTGTTAAATAACTTGGTAAAATAACGTACTAATATTTATTTGCATGGTCCTTTCACGTTAAACATGCTTTCATCAAGTGGATGGGAAGCTTGAAAACTAGGAAAGGTATTTGGGTTCCTCTCTTTAGATAGCAAAAGAACGGAACAATGAATCTTAGGCATTAATCATTCTTTGCTCTTATATTATGAGAATTTATACATCGTTGAGATGTAATTATAAATTTTAAAATTGTATATGTAGCTTTGTTAACATTTTTATGAATGTTAAATTTTGTTTTTAAAATTTAATAATTTCCTTTATTTGTTGAGATGTAATTATAAATTTTAAAATTGTATATGTAGCTTTGTTAACATTTTTATCAATGTTAAATTTTGCTTTTAAGATTTAATAATTTCCTTTATTTGTTGTTGTATTCAGTTGGAAATTTTTGTGTATTTATCTAGCACATCATTCTAGTTCATACAATCCATTATTTCATTTAACTATTACTTATATACATTAATTTATGAACATATAACTATTTCCACATTGTAATGTTTCACCAATAATATTAACATAACTATCAAATCTATCAAATAATTTAAAGATGAACTTGAGAGGCTAAGTTCCATTCAGTGGTAGATTGGATTAGTCAAATCACTTGATCCAATCACATGAGAGCTTGATCATGAATCCATAACAACAAATGAGCCTCTTGTTTCAGCAAAGTTTCATGTATTCAACTATTTCCTAACACCTCAATGCTCACACAACAACTTTTTAGCTTCCCTACTCATACCACAACAATACCTTCTTTTGTTTTACACAAAAATATACCCCAAGAGTACCTTCTTCTTTTTTCAATAAAAATATCTCTTTTTATTTCACACTTGTTGAGCAAGTTCTTGCCTCCTCACACATGTGTATTTATATTTTCTTACCTAGGTTTTAGGTTTTCTCACGCTCCTTTCCTTCTTTGGCAAATTACCAGTTTTGCTTGTTTCCCGCTCATGAATTCATGATGATCTCATTTTAACTTGGTTTAAAAGTTTATTCAGAATTTTTGTTAACGCCCAAATTCTTAATATATATCAAGTGTTTTCTGTGACAAATCCATGTGTATTTCTAATTCTGTTGCGTTTTTAAGTTTTCTTATCACAACTGATCTCAGCAGGAGTTCAGTGACGAAGACTCTCACTCAGCATTCGTTGCAACTGGGTGCCAGAGTTTGTGTGTGCCTTGTAGATTAGAGACTCGTGATACACCCATAGCTGCAGCTGCACATCATCCATATCTAGTACATCCCTTGCCAAATTGACAGGTTCCATTAAGAACCTGGCAGATCACCCATATCTGGCACTTCCCTTGCCAAATTTACAGGTTCACATTAAGAAAATCACGTCAATATTCGAGTTGATTTATCCTTTACCATATGCGTGCTTGGTATTTTGAATATTTCGTGGATCTGCCCGTAGCTCACCGTTAAAAAATATGTGTTATTGGACATATTCAAAAAGTAAAATTGATATAGAAATCCAGCGATCTTGAGAATGTACATCTTTACAATATGTATTTACTATTTAACTAAAGGTAAAAATTATTTAAACTTAAGATTTTAAATTTTATGTAAAATTTATTTAAAAATTAATTGAAAATAATAAGTAGATAATATAATATAATATTGATAAAAATTAATATTCAAAAAATATATTTAAAAAAACAAAATAGAGAAAGACAACATTTACAAATATTTATGAAAAAAAAATATTCATATCAAATTAATAATTAATTATTTTTAAAAAAATAAAATTTGTTTTAAAAATGCATGCATATATCCTCTCTCAAATGTTGTCAATATAATAATACTTATTTATCTATATAGTTATTACATATTACATTAAAAAAATGTACATGTTCTATTACTCTCGGTTGAGGTTGAGCAATTTCCACAAAATATTTGTAAAACATTGTTTTTCCCTCAAAAGTTTTTGAAATTTATGGTTTGATGGGTTCCTTTAATTTCCCTCAAAATATTACTTATAACTCGTTTTATTTTCAATATTAATTTTAATTTGTAAGATTTATAATTTTCTATTATATTTAACTCCAATTATAATATATTGTTGATGCAAATGCACTCATTTCAACCATTCGATTATGGTAGAGATTGCAAACGTTATAGGTTTTGTCCCACAGAAAAAAAACAGTGTACCCATTCCAAATTTCACTCCGATAAGGTAATCCACAGCAGCCAATACATCTTGTGGTGTTTCCATCATCAATTGAATTTTTTATCCATGAAATGTTTAAGCTCTATGTATTAATATTCGGGCTCCTATGAAAGATGTTTTTTTTGCTACAGCTGATAAAAACTGGGTGCATATGTAGAAAGTATTTTCTTTTGTCCTTATCCGTAATAGTTACTAACTAAGTTATTCTATGGTACAGATAGCAACAAGTAATGACAAATCAAGGCCGTATTATTAAGAGCTTGTGATAATAGTTATTAACTAAGTTATTTTATGGTATAGATAGCTGCAAGTAATGACAAATCAAGGCCGTATTATTAAGAGCTTGTGGTAGGGATGGGTTCCGTTCTAATGCCTGAAAATAATATTCCAAAGCCTTCTTATCTTTCCCATTACTTGTATGCACAAGACTTATATTATATAGTATATTTCAATATTAATTTGTTAGATTTATAATTTTCTATTACATTTAACTCCAATTATAATATATTGTTGATGTATTGTTGATGTAAATGCAGTCATTTTGACCATTCGATTATGGTAGAGATTGCAAACGTTATAGGTTTTCTCCCACAGAAAAAAACATATGTCAAAAACAAATCGCAGAAGTTTGATTCACGGTACATTCCACATGAGTCGAGCCCCACTCTGTTCTGCTAAATACCAGTAACGGTAATTATTAGTCTCTATCACTATTATTGAGTGAGAGAAAATATTTAATATTTGTTATTTCTGAGACGTGATGTGATAGCTACGATCAAGAGGCACTCGCTAATTATTGTTAACAGGTAACTTAACAGCTAAGGTTGCTTCCTCGGTGTACACAAAACTGATTGCAATAGTTGGTGTAGTGACCGATGCGATCATTGACTTGGTTGGTGTTTCCACGATTGCATTCTATCCTTCTCCTGAGTTTACCTGCAATCCTCACTAGAAAAAAAAAAAAAAAAAAAATTCTCCATCTGACAGAATTTAAGAGAGCAGCCATAACACGAAAATTACACACAAAATAATATTGTATTGCTATATTAAACACAACATAGTACACATATATATAGTTGGATTCAGATCCAACTGATTCCACTCATGGAGGGAGAGGTTGAGAGAATATCTCAACAGTCTCCTATAAATCTTCAACCAACCCCTAAATTAATCATTAATTCTAACACCCTCCCTTAATGATTACATTACAAATAAATCACATATTACAATTCTCAAATCACAACATAGATCTCTATCTGATCTGGTCTTCATCATCTCCTACACCCACTCCGATGCCTCTGGACTGCACTCTTTCTCTTCCTCTTCTTCGAGCTTCTCGACCTCCCGAAGGACAATCTTGATACTGAACCATCCTATGGATACACTTCCATCTGCGAATATTTTTCTTTCGGCTATCCGCAGTTATCTAGGAGAATGATCTAGATACTAAATGTATTCAGCATTCAACTTCACAACTTGACCTTTTTACACACACTCACAAACGCAATGATAACCCGTAACTGATTATGTTGGAGCACCGAAGTACAACAAGACCTTACAACATTTAACAAACTTGCTGACATACTCAAACTAGTAATGCATTCTTATAGCACCTAAGAACTCAAGAACCACTAGCCTGAATTACATCACTCTGTTCTATATTTGGTTCTGCATTAATTGATTTTTGCACACCCACCCATACAAACACACAAACAAACAAAATTTCAATTAAAAACCCGATTTCCATGAGTCACATTTATGGTGACAAACTTGACCCAGATTCTTTGACTGTAAACACAAAAGAAAATAAACGAATTGTACATAGAGGCCATTAATATTCTATTGCAGGCGGCCCTTCTGTGCGACACTGAGTCCGGAAATTAGATCTGTCACGAAATTTGTTGGTGTCTCAGCACTCAATCAACATACAGCGATCCCCTATAATTTTCCGATTATGTTCAACGATCAGCTGAATGGAAAACATGACAGATCTTTTGATCCTTACACAGATTTGAGGCTTTCTTTGATTGTTGTGACAGGTCCACTTTTCCATAAATTTGCATTTGATTTGAACTCCAGAGACCCTCCTCTCATCGATTTCTGGTAGTGATATTCTCCACGATTTAGTACAACGAATCTTTCTACGCATTCATAACATAGCAAGACTCTCCAACAGGCATCCTCCCTCTTGCAGCAGCCACAAAACAGTTCAGCGTCACGGACGGTCTTCTCCCTTTTGGACAGTCGCGTTCTCCTTTCAACTACAACGGCTTTGTGCATAGCAACTCAACAAAAAAACCACTCACACAGAAACTTAAATTTCACACAAGAGAAATCTTCACACACACCTATGTACAGTGAATCAGCTTCAATAGTTATCACATCTTCCTGGGCATTCCCGTGAGGGATTAAGCCCAGCCAAGCTCTGATACCACGATAGAATTTAAGAGAGCAGCCATAACACGAAAATTACACACAAAATAATATTGTATTGCTATATTAAACACAACAGAGTACACATATATATAGTTGGATTCAGATCCAACTGATTCCACTCATGGAGGGAGAGGTTGAGAGAATATCTCAACAACCTCCTATAAATCTTCAACCAACCCCTAAATTAATCATTAATTCTAACACCATCTTCCAAGTCGGGCGAATCTTCCTCCAAGTAAAGGAAGAAGAAGTCAAATGACACCTTTATTTTTTATGGCAGACTTGGATATGTAGAATCTAAATGTTATTTGAAAATTGAAATTTAAATGAATCCATGAGAAAACATACGATCTCAATTCCCAAGCCTTCTTCTACTAGTAAAGGACATCTTTTATCAACTCAATCCTTGTATGCATCTTCCGATAGCTAGATACTTGATTCTGGTGCTTCACACCACATGACTCATTCTCATGAGTTGTTGGTTTTTGCATCTGAATGTAACATTTGACGTATTGCACTTGGAGACTCTACACAAGGGATGTTTTAGATAAAGGGTGCATTAATAATATTCTTCTTGTTCGTGACATCTCTGCAAATATTCTCTCTATCTATAAGATTTTTCATTCTAGTATTTTCTCCTAATGATGTAATCATTCGAGAACTACAAAATCCATACATTGTTGTTGCATTTGGAAAAGTAGATCATAGTTCTCAACTGTATACGTTTGATTCTTTTGAGTTTTCCTTAGGTTACTCTTTCATTGCACATGTCGATGCTTTGAGTAGGATTTGGCATGAAATTTTCGACCTCTCAACTACAAATATTTGCAGCAGTTAAGCACACAAAAATTAGTTATTGGACTTCTTAAAGTGTCTTGTACTAATGGAGTTTGTCTAGGTTCTATCCTTGGAAAACAACATCAAGATCATTTTCCTAAAGGAAAAGCATGGCGTGTTGCAACACGTTTTGAGTAGGTACATAGTGATATCATGTCATTTCCAACTCTCTCATTCTTAGGGGCTAAGTATGAACTCACTTTCATTGATGACTTCTCACGTCGCTCTTGGGTGTACTTTCTTAAGTATAAGAGTGAGGTGTTTGCTACCTTTAAGAACTTCACGGATTTCGTTGAGAAGTAGTCATCTATTTCGATCAAGAAACTATTCACATATAATGGGAGGGAGTATGTCAATCAGGAATTCACAGATTTTTGTATAGAAAAAGGCATTCAACATCAACTCACTATTCCCTACAATCCTTAGAAAAATGGTGTTTTCGAAAGAAAGAAT
The DNA here is from genome assembly GCA_009831015.1 of Picea engelmannii. Taxonomy (NCBI): domain Eukaryota; kingdom Viridiplantae; phylum Streptophyta; class Pinopsida; order Pinales; family Pinaceae; genus Picea; species Picea engelmannii. Next base: position 1,633,260 of record ML777686.1, on the reverse strand, counting down.
CAAACATTGATAGACAATGAAAATTGTATGATTCAGTCCAAGAACATGGCACCTTCCTTCTGTGATGAAGCAATAAACTGTGAAAATTACATTCAAAATAGGATGCCTCATCGGGAAGTATTGCATAAGAGGAATATTGGAGGCATGTTAAGCATGATGTCTCTACTTTTAGAGTATTTGGGAGTCCAACATGGGCCTTAATACCAATTGAAAAGCGCAAATCTATGGAGAATAAAATACAACCATTGATATTTGTTGGTTATTGTGAGGACATGAAAGAATATAGGTTATTTGAACCTATTACTAAGGAATTCTTCTTTCTACGATTTTTCCATTTTGATGAAGTATTCAACCTCACATCGAATACTTCTCCTTTAGATTGTCATGTAGACAATGGTGTTGAACATATTGACAATTTTTCTTTAGATTATGATGATGACCCTTTTGATGTTCAACATCAACATCAACCAGAATAAAATCTACCACCTGCACTAACAAAGCATGAGCATCCTAAACGAGAAAATTTGATCAAGAACATGAATAACTTGATTAAGGACTCCATCTCATGAGGATATTTCATTAGAGAAAGAAGCATGATAGGTATGGCTATGAGCCAACTGATTTCAACTATTCAACCTCAGCGTATTCCCCTATTCAGTCACAAATAATCAGTGTCTCTTTTTTGAGTCATACTATCTTGAATGATCCACAACAATTTGTTGATGTTGTTGTCATACTTGATTGGGATGCTACCATGACACAGGAGTATTCTTCATTGATGAAGAATCACACATGGGATCTCATATCTCTTCCAAAGGGACATAAATTAGTTCATTGTAAATGGATCTATAAGACCAAATATGCAGCATATGGCTCTGTTGACAAGCATAAGGCACATCTTGTTGCAAAGGGATTTTCAGAAGTTAAAGGGATTGATTACTCTAAGACTTTTGACCAAGATGAATTCTATATGCCTTGTCATTTTGTTTGTTGTTTCCAAAGGTTGGTCAGTCTGCCAGATGGATGTAAAGATAATCTTTCTACATGGTGATTTAGATTGTTAGGTAACTAGAGAGGTAGTGTAGGGCCCATAGTGATAATAGTGGAGGCCATTCAATGTAAGGTGGACTAGGTCTACTATAGTATTAAATAATTCTCACTATGGTAGTTAGATATAATAAATGTAAGAGGACTTACTAGAAGGTTATACTTCTAGAAGGTTGCTCCTATAGAATGTTCTTAGGTGGTTGGTAGCACTATCTAAAGGGGTTCAAGAAATGTAATGGGATATGAAGTGAAGTATTATATTTGGAGAGATATCTCATTATGAGGTTACCCCTTCAAAGAGGAAACTAAATAGGAGAGTATCCATTCCATAATACGATCCATTGTATGGTGTTCCCTACCTCAAGGGTTTTCTATAATACAAGTGTGGTTTATTCTATATGGCTATATGAATCTATTGTGTATTCAATATTTGTGGTGATTATATTTTTATATCTACTCAGGTACTTAAGAAGTGGTATCATAGCACTTTCCTTGGCAAGAAGTGTAGGACATTTTTTTATTTCATTTTTGTAGATTTTTTCGGAGAAGAAAAAGGAGGACAGAGAATTCTAGACAATTTATGTATATTTATGTGAAAAATTTGCAGAAACAGGTTGTATATCTAAGTTCCTCTCAGAAAAAAACTCAATAAAAAAAAAAATCGCAAGAAACGGAGTCCGGAAAGCCAAAATATCGACATTTTAAAATCTGCAATTTTTCAAGGTTTTTTCCATATACGACAACGCAATTTTTTTTATTTTTTTATCACCTGTAGGACGAATTTTCTAGAACCAATTACATATATGAGTTCTTTTTCAAAAATAGTTTATTTCAAAAAAAAAATCACCCAAATCGAAGCTATGAAAGCGAAGATATCGTTGATTTAAAATCAGTCATTTTTGGGGATTTTTCATGACGGCAGTGGGACTGCAGAGCTCATCATTTTTCATAGACTACTCATATTACTACCAGATCAATCCCATTGGATAAATATTTATTTTTATATCTTATATGTGGTGTTTCCCATGGAAATTTGCTTTCAATCCCTCATGGCCCTACAAGACAAACCGAGACCCTCCAACACAAAATTTCAACGCGATATGGAAGAAATTGAAGAGATTAGACTTGCATCAAGGAGAGATATATTAGAAATCTCATTTACACTGAAATCACAAGAGAGTAAACTCAAGAAATATAATTTTGGTATGATTACGAGGAATATTGTGAGGATTGGTATATGAACAATTGTAATCTCTGGGATGATAACTACTTTCATCTTTCATTTGATGAATCTACTTCACCTTATGTAGAGAACATTATTTACAAAAGTCGAGAGGCTTCTATGAACATTATTTTTCAATTTTCTCTGGTACTAGTGTGTTATTGAGATGATTTTTTGGATATGGAGGGATCTACATATTTGGATCCCTGTGATCAATGTAGATATTTGGAGCATCATTTTCAATTGGTTTTTGAGTTCAGATATCTTACACGTGGAGTTAACATGAGCACTTGCACATGGGACCCCGATTTACAATGGAAGTTGGATTACTTTAGCTTGATGGTTTTCATTTCTCTATGGAACCCGAATTCTCTAGTTTACTTTAGCACTATGGCCCACACTTATCCATGGGACCCTCCTATATGGTTGTACATCAAGCATTGAGACATCGCTTTCATAAGGGGGATGGAATGTTAGGTAGCTAGAGAGGTAGTGGGGGGTTGAGAGGGCCCATAGTGATAGTAGTGGAGTCCATTCAATGTAAGGTGGATTAGGTCAAATATAGTATTAAATAAATACCACTATCTGAACTCTAAACTCTATGTTGAGTTCCTAAGACTCTGAACTGTTGAACTGAACTCTCTCTTGAGTTCCTGAGAATCATAGAAAATCTCATCTTCTCCTTTCCTTTGTGGCAACCTAAATTTTCCTTTATTCCCTCCTGGAAATCCTTGAGATCCTCGACTGATATCTTCTGATTTCCCTCCTAGAAATCAATGAGATCTTCAGTTGATCTCTCTTCCTTCACATATGCATCTAGGTTTTCTCCATATTCTTGTTTATAGATGTAAATAATCTTCTCATCTAAGTCCCTCAGGTTTTCCACTTGCCTCAACCACCTCCTCAACACCTTCTTTTCCCACCTAGAAATCAATCATTAGATATGCCGCTTCACATTCTTCTTCTTGAGCCACTCATACGTCCATATTTCTTGCTCTCCTTGCTGCATTCTCTATCATTGCAAAATCAATATGTTGAACTCCTCTCTAGTATCCTTGAGCTCTTTATGCATCTCTTCTCTGATAATATTCTTATGGTCTCCTCTTGGACCTTCTCTGTGGCCTTCAGTAGCCATTTCCTCCTCTTCTTACCCTCTTGGCATGTTTGTGAGCTTCCACTTTCTCATTCTGAGCTACAGTGAACCTTTTCCAAGTCTCTCCTTACTTAACTTTTGGGTTTACCTGCTTGAATCTTCTTTGATCTTCTACACTCCCGATGAGTGTAGGCGCACACCTTGTGCATGCTCCTCTTGAGAACTCCTTTCCCTGGTTGTTGCACTCCAACTGCTCACTTCAAGAGCTCCACAGGATCATTTCTACTCCAAGAACGCAACTAGTTCTTCTCTCCTTTCATCCCACCTGGTTGTCTACTATCTATTGCACACTTGCAAACAATCTTCACACATGGCTCTCTTGCTTTGTCTTCTCCTTCATTTTCCTATTGTCTCTAGACAAAATCTCACTATGATATTCTTCTTATCTATTTATTGTCTATAAACGTAGGTTCCACTTTGATACCACCTGATGAAAAATCCACTTCCCACCTGGCTAGCACTACAGCCTCTCGTTCTAAGATCTTCTCTCAAGATTTGAATTAGCTCTTGGATCCCTTTTGGATCCCTCTCTTTGATCACACAGGCCCTTTCATTTTTGTTGCAGGACCAAACGAAATCTCATTGGGCACTTAATACTAAGCCCCTTTCTCCTCTAATTTAAACCACATGCGCTAGTCCCTTTTCCATAAACAAGATGGGCATATGACCTCAGGATAGAACCGCACGATTAACCCAAAAGGCATTATCGGATTTTCCCCATCGACGTTTCACAAAACATGCACTTAATTCACTACAAAATGGTATCGTCGAAATGCGGTCATAAAGTAACTCAACTGACACCTCCGGGTCTTATCCCTTCCTTCCACTTGCCATGACCTTTCAATGGTCATATATTGCCTATCCGAAATCGGATGGCTGTCGAAACTTCCCTTGGCTATGAGGATCAAAGATCCTCACTCAATCTGGAACCCACAAGATCGACAATCCTTAATGTTCGGGATGCTAAAAACTCCACACACTTTGCTGCTCTGAATGGCCTACTTTGATCAATGACCAATATTATGTATTTGCATGATCTAAAGTCCTCCCTGACTTGGACCCAAATCTCCAACTTGATACACTAACCCCTGACCAACAGTCGGGATTAGATCTCTGGACAACCGGTCGATGCTCCAACCAATGACTATGATTAGATAAGGCACTCCCGAGATTGATGACTCTCGTCGTTCGAGGTTGAAATACTCCAACGACACTAAAACATCCTGAATGAGTCATGCCGATGAAGCGCTAGGATGAAATCTTGTGATCTAACGACTCTCGGGGATTCGAAGACTTAAACCACCTTTCACCCTCAACACTCTCAATGAACTACACCGAGATACGTGTAGGATTTATATGCAACGATCAACGACTCTTGGGATTTCACAGCTTTAAACCACCAAGCACCCTCAACACTTTGAATGCACTATCCCTATCAATGGCTCGGAATAATGCGGACTGGATATGAATGGATATTGACCATCTCTTCCTTCTAACAAGGTTTTCTCCTATCCTTGAGTTCCGCCTCGAACTTCTGCGACACTTTCTCTCTTGAGCTTTGGATCTTTCAAAATGATCCTCTACACACACTTTGTGTTTCTCCTCTTCTTCTCTCATACTTATAAAATTGTGTCTTCTGCGCACACTTTGTGCAAACTCCTACTGAGATTTTGAATTCTTTAAAGGTCCTTCTATGTACTCCTTGCGCTTGACTCTTCGAAATTAACTACACAGTCCTTGTGCTTGACTCTGTGCACACTCTGTAATGTTCCTCCGAACTATTGAACCTATAGAAGATTCATTCCCTGCACACCTTGCGTCGGATCTCTTTCTCTGTAACTCATTTGTACCTCTATTACCTTTTTCAAAACACTATCCTTCCTTAGCTTGGAACTTGAAATAAGTTCTCCTGCGCACTCCTTCTACTATCTCTGCTGCACTTTAGAACTTAGAATGTTTTGGGCCTCTGCACACCTTGCATGAGATTCTGAGCACACTTTCACTATCTCCCCTAAGTCTTGGACTTCAAATACTCGCCTCCACACTCCCTGCTCTCACTAGGAATGAAACACTCTTTGAGTGTTTCCTTTGTGCCCTCCTCACACTTAAGATTTTCCTCCTAAGATCATGACACTTTATGCTAGTGTTTTTGCACTCCTTGCGCTTATTCCCTTCCGAGCTTTCTCTTATGTATGTCTACAAGTGTGCACTCCTTGCACTAGCCTTCCCTTGAGATTTTACACTTCTTTGAGTGTAGGCACAATCCTTGCGCTCGCTCTACACACACCTTGCTTTGGCCTCTTGAGATCTACAGATTACTCAAACTCACATAAACATGGAATTCAAATGTTCTACAAAGAGAAACATACATGTATTCATTGCATTCATGAACATACAGTAAACATTCAGAAAAAAAAACACGCATACACAAAGATAACCCACACAAAGATCCATATACAGGGAAATTTGTTTTTCTACTAAATCTGAAAGATTTTACAATGTTTACAAAACTGGACTGCAATATAGTCTCATTTCTTCTCATCTTCTCCATAATTCTCCTAATCCATATCTCTAGAGTATAATTATCCTCCTTATCATTCTCATTACATTGGTCCCCATACAATTTACCATTGATTTCAAAGGGGTTTACCCATCTCATTAAATATATACAGATGCATCTTCGTTTCAATCTTAAATCTGTATTTCTCTTCCGAATTGTACCTAGGTTCCGAGAATTGCTTTCATCAATTTAACCATGTACATTTTACTTCAGGGTAGTAAACCCTGTTTCGGATTAAGACTAATTCACACAATTATTAATACTCTACCCCATTTATATATATAGTTACATTGTTTTCTGCATAATCTTTTAGAAAGTAAAAGTGGATAATTTAATCAACCGGTGGCACAGATTCTTTCCTCACACATAGTCGATTAGTGTGATAGTTATTTAATTTACGGGTTATTCTCTTACTATCATTATTTCCCATAAGAATTTGAAAATGTTTCTTATTCTATTTTGTTAAAACTTTTGTGTTACAATATTTTTCTTATGGATTCTTTGGACTAATGATGGGTCTCTCCTTTAATGCGAGGAGGGGTCTCATCCACTTGCAGAATCTAGTGGGCCACCCCCATTTTCGCTTAAAGAAAAATGCCACAAGTCTAAGTAATAATTACTTATTTTTTTATTTTGTTTCCCTTGTATTTTTAACTTGGAAGATAAATAACTTAGTAAAATAAGGTACTAATATTTGTTTGCTTGGCCATCCTTTCAGTTTAAACCTTCCTTCCTCAAGTTTGGATATGTTATTTTGTTTCCCTTATATTTTTAACTTGGAAGATAAATAACTTAGTAAAATAAGGTACTAATATTTGTTTGCATGGCCATTCTTTCAGGTTAAACCTTCCTTCCTCAAGTTTGGATGTGAAGCTTTGGTTTCCTCTCTTGAGATAGCGAAAGAAGGGAACCATTAATCTTATGCATTAATCATTCTTTGTTCTTATATTAGGAGAATTTATACATCGTTCAAATGTAATCATATATATAATTTTGTTAAGAATTTTATCAATGTTTAATTTTGTTCCTAAGATTTAATAATACTTTCTATCATTATCTTGTTGTCCTATTCTGCTGGAATAGGTGAACATAACTAGTTGAAATGTTTGCGTATAAACTTTGTATTACTGGAAATTTCTGTCTATTTATATAGTACATGATTCGAGTTCATATGATTCATTATTTCATTTAACTATTGCTTGCATACATTAATCTCAATAAAAAAAAAACATTATGTAAACACAACTAATAATATATTATCATTCACTAATAATATAAACACAACTATCAAATTTATCAAATAATTTAAAGATGAATTTGAGCAACCAAGTTCTACCTAGTTGTAGAATGGATCAGCAAAATCACTTGATCCAATCACATCTGAGCTTTATCATGAATCCATAAGAGCTAATGAACCTACTCTTTTAGCAAAATTTCATGTCTTCAAGTGTTTCCTAACATCTCAATACTCACACAACAACTTTCTAGTTTCTCTACTAATACCACAATAATATCTTCTTTTATTTTCCACAAAAATATCTCTTTTTATTTTTCACATGTTGAGAAACTTCCCCCTCCTCACACATGTGTATTTATATTTTCGTACCTATCTCTTAGGTTTCCTCGAGCTCCTTTCCCTCCTTAAGAAATTAGTAATTTTGGAAATCCCCGATTTTTAGGGTTTATCAATCATCAAAATTAACTTCTAACACATGTCATTTTATGTGGAAGATTAACTCCAACTTATTCCTCACTCATAGGTTTATGATCATCTGTTTTTAACTTATCTCTTCTTCATAAATTTAATTAAAATTTTGTTTCTTATATATGTCAAACAATTTAGAAACTTGGCAAATCACTATTTTACACAGTAATTATTTTAATAACACTCACTTCTTACGTACAAATCACAATTTCAAATTTTCCACTTAAGTAAATTATTTAACATACTATATACTTTATTGGGGATATTACACTCTAGTGGAAGTGGCTTTCGTTGCAACTGGGCTGCCAGAGTTTGTGTGCGGGTTGTAGATTAGAGACTCATGATACACCCATACACTTAGGTAAGACCAAAACCATAAACTCGTGCACGAGCCGTAACCCTAGCTGCAGCTACAGATCATCCATATCTACTACATCCCTTGCCAAATTGACGGTTCCATTAAGATCCATTAAGAACCTGCAGATCATCCATATCTAACACTTCCCTTGCCAAATTGACAGGTTAACACGTCAATATTTGAGTTGCTTTACCCTTCACCATATGCGTGCTTGGTATTTTGAATATTTCGTGGCTCTGTTCGTAGCTCCCATTAAAAAAGTATGTGTTATTGGACATATTGAAAAAGTACACTTAAAGGTATAGAAATCCAGCGATCTTGAGAATGTACATCTTTAGAATATGTATTTACTACTTAACTAAAGTAAAAATTATTTGAACCTAAGATTTTAAATTTTTTGTAAAATGTATTTACAAATTAACTGAAAATAATAAGAAGACAATAAATAATATAATGTTAAGTTAAATTTTAGGAAAAAATTAATATTCAAAAAAGTACATTCTTAAAATGCAAAATAGAGAATACATCATTTACAAATATTTATAAAAAAAAACAATATTCATATCAAATTGATAACTAATTATTTTTCAAAATTTAAAATTTGTTTTAAAAAATAGACTCAATTTCTTTATAATAATACCTGTTTATTTATATAATTACTACATATTACATTTAAAAAATGTGTATATTCTATTGTTTTGGGTTGAGTAATTTCTTCTATTACTCTGGGTTGAACAATTTCTACAATTTCTATTTATTTATATAGTTACTACATATTACATTTAAAAGAAATATACATTTTCTATTACTCTCTATTAGTATCAACCGCAATTTCCACAAAATATCTGTAGAACATTGTTTTTCCATCAAAAGTTTTTGAAATTTATGGTTTGATGGGTTCCTTCGAACTCCATGTATAACTCGTTTTAATTTCAATATTAATTTGTAAGATTTGTAATTTTCTATTATATTTAACTCCAATTATAATATACTATTTATGTAAATGCAGTGATTTCGACCATTCGACTATGGTCGAGATTGCGACGTTATAGGATTTTTCCCACACAAACAAAACAAATCTGTCGTTGTGAAAATGCGAAATTTATCCTTTTATTTAGAGTCGCAGAATTTTGAGTCACCGTACATACGACATGAGTCGAACCCTACTCTGTTCTGCTAAATACCAGTAACGGTAATTATTAGCCTCTATCACTATTATTGAGTGAGAGAAAATATTTAATATTCGTTATTACTGAGACGTGATGTGATAGCTACGATCAAAAGTCACTGGCTAATTATTGTTAACCGTTAAGTTAACAGCTAAGGTTGCTTCCTGGGTCTACACCAAACTGACTGCAATAGTTGGTGTAGCGACTGATGCGGTCATTAACCTGGTCGGTGTTTCCACCGTTGCATTCTATCGCTCCGTTGATTGCTTGAATGGTTGCCCCGAATCCCTGACCGGACGTAATAGCAGTGTGGCAATTGCTGTTCACATTCCAAAACCAGAGCGCAGTCTTCCACGAGGTTAGGTC
>ML777686.1:1609608-1623278 GCA_009831015.1 Picea engelmannii | reverse complement strand
AAAGAGCAGAAAGGGCAAAAGCAAGCCATAGAAAAATAACGTTCACACGGAAATGAGTTGCCATATTGGCGAGTATTGTCTATCAGTACTATTCTTATCACTTGCACAGACACAAAGAAAAGTGCGGTGTTCTGCTCTATGGCGAGAAGAGGCCGTTGCTTATATAGCCATCGGGATTGTGTGTGTTTGAGATTGATTTGATGACGACCTATTCCCACCCTCTTATCACAACTTTTGTTGACGCGGCTTTAAACCGCCGTTTCCTTCACGAAATAAATTGTTGTTTTATTGGCCTCAATTTCAAACTTTATCACAATTTCCACACCATTTAATTTTCTTTGTTGACCCGACTCTAAACTGCCGTTCCGTTTACGAAATATGTTGTCGTTTTATTGACCTCACTTCAGAGTTGATTTAACACGAGATAAATATAGAGATCAAGGTTAACGTGTTCAGCTCTTCTCCCGTCCATAACTCGTAAGTCGTGAGCGACATGGAACAATTTTTCCCATTTTTCCCATTTTTTTTTGCCAGGAACACTGAACTTGAAACAGAGACAAGAATGTAATTCTCTTCCAGCTCACTCACTTATCTATGACTTTCTAGATCCAAGAATAACGAGTGACACAGTAGTGCCATCTGTATCATCTTCTAGATGAAAGAATAACAAGGGCCACCGTAGTGTCTATGTCTCTCGCGGTCGTTTGTATTGTAAAAATTAATTAATTAGTGGCCAAGTCAGTCGCGGCGGTGGCCAAGTCAGTCGCGGCGGTTTGGATTCTAAAAATTATTTAATGAGATAGATTAGTTAAAGGCACGTGCTGATTTTCTTATCCAAACATAGGAAAAACAAACCACTCACATTGTGGTGCTGGCATGAATTCCAGTAGAATATTTTTCCATGTAATAATATCATACATCTAGGGCCCAGAATCTTCGTGGACAGAGAAAACATAATTCAGAGATACCACAGTCTTCACAGTGCGCGCGCCAATAGCCACCGATTTCAGTCACCAAACGGGTTGGATCATGTGCGTTCAAGCTCGATACTAAGCTAACGCACTTTCCCTATGAGTATGAGATAACGGTATTTAAGGTGGTATTTACATATGATTTTAATCAAATTTAACATATAATTAGTTGAACTATTTTATTAGTTTGTGAAGATTAGTTTGTCCTTTGACTATAAATTTTTGGATAATCTCTATTGTTCTAACTAGAAAACTAAAAACATTATTTTTTATATAATAAAAAAAAACTTATATGTTATGATCTTATTGGAGAATAGATTCCAAGTCTTATTCCCACTCCAATGATTCCAAGTCTTATTAGGCTATTCCCAATGTTTTAAATGTTAACATATCCAAAGTTTTGATCATATATAGCCTTAAATGTTTACTTAATAGGCCTATCACAATACATTTTCCTCCAATTTTTTGATACAACCTTGTCTGCAATGAATTTGAGAAATATTGTTGTCCACCAACATTACTGGTTCACTGGTTGCTTCTTGCTCGATGGTTCGTTGGTTCGCTCGATGCTGCTTATTGTTGTTTGCTTCAACTTTGCAAAGTTGATGTCGTGCAAGTGAAGTTGGACCTCTTCGTGCTTGCTCACTAATTTGTTGTTTGTTGCTTGGTCTTGTTTTCTTCAACTTTGCAAGGTTGAACTTGCACTTTGCAGGGTTGAAATCATGCACCCTCGTTTGCTTCAACTTTGCAAGGTTGATGTCCTCCATTCACATTTGGACATGTTGTTGTAGGGTTAACATTTTGCACCCGCAATTGGAATTGCGATTCTGTCGTTCTCCATTCACGAGTAATTTTCAGTACCATGGTTTCATTCATATTCGTTGTTTGTTGTTTACTATTTGCAGTTTGCAAGTAAGAGTTCTCAATACTAGGAAGTGTTGAAAATCAAAATAAATGTAAAAAAAATCTAGAAATAATACTTGAGTGAAAATGATCTTACAAAACATCCTTAAATGTGACTACTGGGATCAAAGAAACAAGAATGTATTGCTATCCCCGAAAAGTGTTGAACAATAAATCTTGTCACCTTTGCAAAATGTTCTTGTAGATGAAAACTGCACCTAGGTATAGAAGGACTAGGTATGGTACGAAGTTAAGCAAGCTGCAAGAAAATTTGACAAAATGGCATTTCATAGGGATTTTCCAAATGAATTCAGAGTTTTCATTATGGAGAACACATATACGAGGACCTTCCCATCCCTTCTTTGCAGGTTGTGACAGGGCAAGATTTTATTCTCTCAGGAAAAACCACGTATAGTTGTTAGTTTTATGCTAGACTTTGGGTCCCAATGCATCTTCCATCACCATTTTCACATTTGGTCCTCATATTGTGGAAATGATTCTTTGTAACCTAAATGGACAGTTCACTGATCTGTCTCACGATGAGTTCCCTAATGCCCAATTTTAGAATATCTTCTTCATCTTGTAAGATAATTGAAACATCTTAGAATATCTTCTTCATCTTGTAAGATAATTGAAACCTTAAGAAGTTGTGCTATGTGTTGGTTCCATTCATGTGGTAAAAGTCCATAATACTTAATTCTTCTTCTTTTGTTTATCCCACGGACCATATATGTGAGTTTTCTGAGTGGGAGACATCAATAAGTCGTTTCATATCTGTTTAGTGTTGATTTGTGAAGAGTGGGGATGAAATTAAATGGTGAATAGGATTGTAAATCTATATACAATGGCTAGCGAAACGCTTTAAAGATGCACAACTAAAATAAGTTCAAAAATTATGTCTTAAATACTCAGTCTTTGTATTGAGCAAATTTATATTGTTGTTTAATTATCATTATCTCTTATATATGGTTGATCACTCACTATAGCTTTGTTTGTTTTCCATATTCTATAGAAACCATGAAGCATTGAATTTGAAATGAAAAAGGTTGAAGGATACATAGCAGAATTGGTTCTGAACTTATAGTTATATCTTTTTTTTTTTTCTATTTGCATATTTGTTACGAGGAAAATCTCTCTATGCTTAGGCTGAATCACAACAGACAAGTATGACTGTAGAAATCAACTATATCACATAAACATGGTATATAAACTAATGTGCAAGCGAGATAAGAAAATGACCTACCTCGTCCAGATGTTTGAAGATGTCCACCGTTGAACACTTTGACCCAAAGCTTTATACCAACAACACGTTCTCAACAAACAAGCGAAGCAATCATATAGTGATAATATAAAAGGTTAGCACATTAGATAGCATAATCCATTAATATACAAAACAAACATGCCCATGGATAATAACTCATATATTTGCAAGATATCAATTGGACGGGAAGAGAGTATTTCTATTAATAAATGATTAACAGAAGTGAAAATATTACAGACTTCAGTGTCGGCATGGTTCAGAACCGAGAAATCAAGTTCCTTCCAGCTGGGACTCCACCACTTCAATCCTCCACCAAAGGAAATCTCATATAAGGGAGACAATGAGGCTCTCCATCAATAAGGAAAGATCTTGGGGGCTGAAAATAGTAAATTTCCAAAAGACTATTTTCAGCCAGTTGAAATAGGTGGGTGGCCACCGAGATACTCCTGGATCAATCCTCACCACTTAAGAAACAATGGTCTCCATTATGTTGAGGTGTCCAATAATGGTGGAAAATAGAGCCGAAGGAGGTCCAGATTGAACACTGGGTGCAAGCCAAGGAAGGGGAGAATGTTAACATCAAAATCATTGTCACCCACAACCTTGGTGATGGTGTAGGGTCCATAACAGAGTGGATAAAGATTTTGATGAGGACCTATAAGACTTTATTTCTGCAAGTGAAACCAATCTTTGTCCACCACCTAAAATGGGTGTGGCACCCATTGTTTATCATGGTGTTTCTTGTACTTGGCATTGGAATTCTATAAAATATCCTGAACCTGTTGGAGGATGTGTTGGAGGATGTGCTCGATCCACTCAATGAACCAGGTGGATTTGCCAGCTTCAATAAAAGAATGTGACGATTCTTCCTGGATGGATGCAAGGGGTAGTGCAACATCCATGGGACCCAATAGTTGAAATCCCAACCCCACATGAAAGGGGTTGTGGTTGGTTGAGCTATGTATGGCTCTATTTTAGTTGTGATAAACATAGGGAAGAGTCTCATCCCATGTGAGGTGGTGATTGGAATTGTACATGCATAGGATGTGCATGATCATCGAGTTGATGACTTTGATTTGACCATCTGTATGGGGGTGGAAGTAACTAGATTTGGTGAGCTTGGTGTCCAGTAGTGACCAGAGGATCAACTAGAATGTGTTGAGGAACCGGATGTCCCAATAATAGATAATATTTTGTGGGATCCCAAAGTGTACCCACACTCGCTCAAAGAATATCTTACCAGTGGCCTCCACTACAATTCTCTTCTTGCAGGTGACCCAAATATCCATCTTGGAAAAGGGATCAACAACAAAAAAAACACAATTATTTCCATGCTTGGTGGATGGATAGCCCGACAAGTAGTCCATTGAGATGGATTCCTAGGGTGTGTTAGGAGTAGGAAGAGGAGTGTACAAGCCTTGTTTCTTAGTGTTTGGTTTGGAAATAACGCAAGTTGTGTAGGAATAGATATACTTGCTGACGTCCTATCAAAGTTTCAACCAGTAGAAATGTCGCTGCAACACTACTACTATCTTTTCCACGTTGAAGTGTCCTGCCACCTGATTGTAGTGGGATTCCCAAATCATCTTCAGTCACTCGCTTGATGGAACACAAAGATGTTCCAAATGGCACAAAAACCCATACTAAATATGGAAATTAGTGGCAACTATGTTTGTTCCCCACATCTAATAAGTGTTGGTGAAGTCAGGATCTGTCTCATAGAGGTTGGGCCATTCAGAGGTCTCATGGCCACAAGAGTCTAGTAATGTAATGAGTGTCGTGACTAGAGGTCGGTTGACGTAATCAGTGACTCGATTGGTACTTCCTATTTTATACTTGATGTTGAGGTGGAACTTCTACAAATATGTGGACCACTCTTGATGGCAATGATTCCACAATTTTTCTTGTATCTTAATGAACTCCAACGACTTATGATCAATGTTGATGACTATCTCCTTCCTAAAAATGTAATGCTTCCACTCGCGACATGATTGCACAATGGAGTACATTTTTTTTCGTAAGTAGGGTACTTACGGATGACATCTAATAGTGTCTCGCTATGATAAACCATGGGGTGGTTCTATTGAGAGAGAACTACTCCCACAACATAGTCGGAAGCACCTATATTGATATAAAATGGTTGTTGCAGGTCAAGTAATGAAAGCAGTGGGACTCAGCATAAGCGTTGCTTAAGATCATTGAACACCTTTTGTTGGGACAGGCCCCACACAATTTTTTCCTTACCACCACCTCTGATCACTTGGCTTAGGGCCCGTGGAATATGGGAGAATCCCACCATGAACCTACGATAGAAATTGGCAAGGCCTAAGAAACTCCTAAGCTCAGTGAGTGTTGTTGGTCGAAGATGAATTGGATATTGGTTAGATCCACATGCACACCATGCGCATCAAAAATGTATCCTACGTACTCGACCCTGTCCATGCCGAATGAACATTTTTCCAAGTTGACATATAGCTTGTGTTGCGGAAGAGTGTGCAAAACCTCTTGAATATACTATAAGTGTTATGCCCAAGTATTTTTGTAGATGAGGATGTCATCCAAATACGTCATTGCAAAAGAATTAGTGAAATTCCACAAGATATCATCCATAATCCTCATGAAAGTTGTTAGGGAATTTGTCAAACCAAAGGGCATGACCAACAGTTCAAAAATACCTTTTGACTTGAAGGTAGTCTTTCATACATTTGGCTTCTCTATTGGGACTTGATGGTATCTTCAGATCAATCTTATTGAGGTATTTATGCCCCTTGAGCTGATCAAGGAGATAATTGATTCAAGGAATTGGGTACCATTTCCTTATTTTGATTTTGTTTAAGGCCCGATAATCAATGCAGAGTCACCATGACCCGTATTTCTTCTGCATCATCTTCCACAAGGTGATGACATGGTTCGGATGTGCCCCTTGTGGAGCAGTTCTTCTATATGACCCTATTACCCAAATTGTTTCCCAAATATGGTCTAGTTTCGACAATTAAGGGAATTGAGAGATCCCCAACAAGTAGTATTTCATCTCCCCCATTACCCAAACCAACCTCCTTCGAAAGATGAATGTTGGTAAAATTATTACATACCATCAACTGCTCCCTCACTAGAATAGAATAGAAGAAGACAACCTCCATTCCTCCACAATAGGCCTCATCAAATTATTTTTTTTCCTCCAAACCTTCTTAGTGAATTCTTTCAAGCTATCCTTCAAAAAAAACGGCCATACAAGTGACATCTAGAACATCTAAAATGGATGTTTTAACATAATCAAAGATTTATGTATACATTTTCTCCATGAAAACTACCTCAACATATTAAAACAAACCTTTGTTGATTTCCATATCTACAATGATATAAGTTATCAACCTAAATCCATAATCAAACTGTCCTTGAACATAAGTTTCTTACTAATCTAGTTACCTATGGATGGTAGAGCTTGTTTTTTCCAAAATTCCATAAGGAATCCTATAAGTTTATCCAATTTGGAGTGTCTTTTATTAATTCATTCTTGGCATCGAAGGGGCGGTTCCAAGATTTTATGGATTCATTCTTGGCATCGAAGGGGCGGTTCCAAGATTTTATGGATAGGTATGACCTGTCTATAATCCATATATCCTTTAAAAATGAAACAACATCATCCTTCTAGCTAAAAACAACATTGAACCAAACTCTATATAAAAGGTGAGCCACCATAATATAAGCAAGACCAGATCTCCACTACCCTAAGAAGGAATTTACTAACAGAAGTACACCCACAAAAATCCACAATTTGGTCTAGTGCATTGTCCTCCTCCACTACTAATGCTACCTCCCCACTACAATTCTTGATAACCCTTGGTTTATTTTTCCTATCATGCCAGCATCACTAACATCTAACATCATGGCCTCCCTGTAAATGTTCCAAACTAACCCGAGATGGTACAAATCCAAAACCCACATCCTCTAGATATGCAAAAAAGAATGAGAGATCCAACTTAGGTTAGCATTTGGAGACTTCAGAAAAGTGAGAGGATGCAACTATCTATGGTTGTTTTCCATCAATAAAGCTATATATCCGATAGAAAGTACACTTGAACGCGTATAGAAATGAAGAGGTTCCACAGTATCGGTCTGAAATTACCCTAATCCTGACAAAGATCTGTAATCAATAAAGTCCCCCATACCATGGACCGTAATCCTAACAAAGATCCTTCATAAATAAATTCCCCCATACCATGGATAAGTGGGTTGGAGAAAACCCTACACGTAGCGAGCTTGAAACCGTTCTAATATTACCCTAATCTTGACAAAGATCCCTCAGCAATAAAGTCCCCCATACCATGGATAATTAGGTTGGAGCAAGCTTGAAACTGTTCTGATATTACCCTAATCTTGATAAAGATCCCTCAACCAAAAAGTCCCCCATACCATGGATAATTAGGTTGGAGGAAACCCTGAGCTTGAGATATGGTGAGGTGAACTCATCACTTTCGAGCAAGCGGGATAGTCTCTCTACCAGCAAGGTGATGCTTGGCTGGAAGTAGAAGATTTTCTCTTCTCATCTCTAGAGTAGTCAATAAGCTGGACCCTATCAAGCACGGTCCCCTCGAGACTAATGACCAGGAAGCATTAAAAAAAAATTAGACGAGCTTTGGAAACCCTGGAAAGATTTTCCCGGGGCCATTCAAGTTATATTAATATGCCTCTTTGCCATTGATAATGTCCAGTGTTATAAATAAAAACCGTCATTCTGTAGAAACGACAGATATATTTTTCTATACATTGTCTCACGAAGATCAAGAGAAGAGACATGTCATCATGGGCATTAAATATAGTACGTAAATAGACTGTGCATGAATCAGGTGTGCACGCTTGCTATACAACCATCGAGATCTATTGTTTTTTATGGAGATGGTTGCAACAAAAAATGGACAGGTCTGAGAGCAGGTAGGGTTACCACAGATCAAGGACGAAAAACTTTCCTCTCAGCCGAAGAAAAACTTCCACCATGAATAATAGTGGGAAATCAAGGGAACACCAACACTTCGCTCTCAACCAAAGAAAACCTTTGACGACAAATAATAGTGGGAAGTCAAGGGAGCACTAGCGTCGATGGGTTTTCCAAGAGGTGGGGTTGGCATAGATAAAGGAATAAAAACTTCACTCTCAACTCAATAAAACCTTCCACGACAAATAATATTGTGAAATCGAGGGAGCACCAACATCAACAAAAGTGAGAGCCATACCAAAAATACCTAACAATCTCTTGCTATCAGCTAAAGTGGGATCTCGTTGTGGATGTAGATATGGAAAGATAAATGATATTTAACCTCTGTTATCAGTAGTAGAGTGAATCCCAACGTCAAAACCAGATCAAAAACATAGCATATAACATAGCATAAAATAAGAAAGAACAAACACGCATTAAACCAAGAACATCAATCATACACTTGGCATAATGATTTATGTGGAAATCCAATGAGGGAAAAAACCACGAGCAATGATTATCGGTTTTCTTATTATTCAAGGGAGAATTACAATAGTCTTCATAGGAATACAATCATCCTCTCCTCACATGCTCGGCTTTGCATCACTCCTTGGACACTCTTGGACTCATATTTTACTCACACCTCTATGGGTATGCTTGCATATATATGGGTATGCTTGCATATATAACATCTATCACTCAGTTACACAAACTGATCATGAATAGATCACATAGTTACACGACCAATTCATAAAAACTTATCTAACAATACCGTTACATGAGCATGTCTGCATGATTCACTCCATAATGGACCATTTTGTCTCCATCACTAATCTATCTAATAAACTCATGCACTTGTCCAAATCTCATGAATCATAACCACAAACCAAATCACTGCAACCATTGTAGGTGATATTTGTGCTTCCATGTTTGAAGCACCCATTTCCATGCTCATGACCTCGTTTTTCCATGTGTCTACTCACAACACCAAATGCATGTGAAATGATAACCATTTCCCATTGCAATCATCAAACTTCCTACTTGCATATAATACTCGAGACATATAACCCTTTTTTTCATCATCAATTATGACATAAACCTGAAGAGAACTTACAATGGAAAGCCAAAGATTTTTTACCAGTTTCACATTATTCATACTAAATTTCCTGAGTATCTTCTCCACATACTTCTGTTGTGATAACCGATCTTACCATATTTCATGTCTTTGTGTATTTCCATTCCCAAGATTTATTTTGTTGCTCCCAGATCCTTCATAAAAACGTCCTAACCAACTCACACAACCTATTGGCCTCAACCATGCTTGTGCTTGCAACAAGAATAACATATAACACCAAGCTAATGAATAGACCATAAACAAAATGGTTATACTCACTTCTTGTAAAATTTGGCTCACCATGAAGGAATCAAACATCTTGTACCATTTTCCTAGCATGCTTGAGGCCATACAATGATTTTTGAGTTTGCAAACAAATATTCTGTTGTGATTCTGAATTAATGGTTCTGGTTGTTCTATATACATCCCCTTATTCAAAAAAATCCATGTAAAATAGTTTTAACATCTAGTTGTACTATCACAACCAATGCTAACACAACATGAATAGAAACAAGATTTTAACAACGAGTGAGAAACTTTCATGGAAATCAATACCTTCGGATTACATTTATGCTACCAGCCATGCTTTGAACCTTTCATATTTTACTATGTTTGATTTTATAAAAGGAGATTTATCAAACATTTAATCTTTGTCCATGATTATTTTGTGGGTAGTAGGATCCCATGGTCGGCACCCCTTAACATCATCACCATATCAAAGATCTACCTATTTGATCTGGGTCCTATCATATACTGCTGATAAAAAACCATAAGCATCACAAAAAAATAATTTCACATTTGAGTAATTACCAGATGACCTGTTCATACCTCTTCCTGGATCTTCTTGTCTTTTGCAACCGATGGTGACATAGTTACTTGATAGCACAATCACTTATGTCCACAACTATTGCTGCAACTTGGCATTACTAAACATGCCTATTCAATCTCAACTTCCTTGCAATACTTTCCAAGTTCCATGGATATGAACGTACCTTCATCATATATTCTCAAAAACTTGATTGATCTACCAACACGTCAACATTTCTAGAGACCCACCTTTCTAAACTGGACACACTGCTCCACAACGAACTTCGCATTCGAACAACTTTGACCAAATCCAGACAAACTAGCCAAGTAAGCCTTCAGCGCTTGTTTCCAGGCCCATTTACAATGGAGTTCACCAAACCTTTTATAATATTCATTACATGCAATCGATGGACACAATACCACGAGATACCCAAACACATGGACCCGAAAAACCACCTTATTTGACCTAAAAACATATTTAACTCATTAACTCTTTCACCGAGTTAAGGCTAACTCAACATACATGCTCCTCACACATATTCAATCTACCTAAATCTATGTTTAGACTTTTCATAGGTGATGTGATAAACTAGGGGTACGCATGCCTATCCAAGTCTTACAGACATATGCCCATTTACATGCAATCAATAATTTATACAACTCCAAAGTAAATACAATTTTTTATTTTATTTTATGGTGACTCAATCATCACCACCCTGCACCTTCTATGTGAACACGGGTGGAGAGAAACAAAAGACGAAAAAACTTCATCAACCATACATGTAGCTGAATTTGTTTCTTTTGTGGAGTCCTCTTTGGATGCTTGTTGTCTTTTCCAACAATCATTTTTTAGATGCCCAGATTTGCCACAAAACCAACATTTTTCCTTACCCTTACTGTCTTTTGACATAGACCTAGTTGTACCTTTTTGATCTTGCCCTCCTTCTGTAGATCGACCTCTGACCACCATTGCTTCTGTTGTTGAGGTTTCCTTACTGGAAATTCTCTTTTTCTCTATGCTCCTTCAACTCTAAGATCTAATACCACTTTTTAGGCAGTGGAAGCAAAACATGTTATAAAACGAGAGAATAAACGAGTAAGATCAAACATGCATTAAACCAAGAACAACAATCTCACAATTTGACATAGTGATTTATGTGGAAACCCAAAGACGTAAAAAAAACACACGCAATGATTATTGGTTTTCTTATTATTTAAGAGAAAATTACAATAGCCTTCATAGGCATACAATCATCCTCTCCTCACACACTCGGCTCTATTGAGCTCCTTGCACACTCTTGCACTCACATTGTACTCACACCTCTATAGGTATGCTTTCATATATAACATCTATTGATCATGCATAGATCACATAGTTATACGAGGAGTTAATAAATCAGTGCACGCATGTGACCGCATGAGGAAATTCATTGGCATGTTTCGAACAACACAAGCCCTCAAAAAACTATGATATCACAAATCCCACTCATCATACAGCTGTACACTTGGCTAAGACCAAAACCATAAAGTCCCATACACTTGGCTAAGACAAAAACCATAGAGTCCTGCAGGTGCCGTAGCCCTAGCGGCAGATCATCCATATCTGGCACTTCCATTGCCAAATTGACAGGTTCCCATTAAGAAAATTCATGCCAATAGCCGCAGATCATCCATTTCTGGGACTTCCCTTGCCAAATCAACACGCTCCTATAAAGAAAATTCATGGCAATATTTGAGCTGCGTGATCCTTTACCATACATTATCATTCGGAGTTCTTGGTATTTTGAATATTGCGTGGATCTGCGCGTAGCTCACCATTAACATATATGACATATTAAAAAAGTATGTGTTATGGACATATAAAAAACGACGTATCAAAAACTACACTTAGAGATATAGAAAACCATTTATCTTTAATATATATATATCTTTAAAATATATATTGAAGTTAAGTAAAGATAAAAAAATATTTTAAAGTAATATTTTAAATTTTATGGTTTTACAAATTAAATGAAAATAAAATAATTAGATAAAAATAAACAATATAATCTTAAATTAAAGCTTAGGATTAAAAATTAATATTTAAGAAAGAAAATTAAAAATAAAAAGTAATAACATGAAAAAAATTATTTAAAATATTCATGTCAAATTAATAACTATTTATTTTTTAAAATTTGTTAAAAAAAAGAAGAAGACATATATCCCCTTTTAAATGTTGTAAATATAATAATACATATTTATCTATATAATTATTACATTATAAGATAATTACATGTTCTGTTATTCTCGGTTGAGAATTACATGACACTAACACATATCTGGTCACCATACCACAGTAGTGGCTCTTGGTGTCATAGCCAAGAGAAAAGGGGTCTCATCACGAACCACCCTTCTCATTTCCATGAAATGTTTGTGGATGCCACTGTCACCTCTAGTCATCAAGCCAGTATAGTGGTCCTCAACTATTTCCTTGAAGCATGAGAGAAAAATATCAAAATAAATAAAGAGAAGAGTAAAAGGAAATGAATGGGCTAGGAAACAATTTCATTCATGACAAGGTTCAATTCTCCCTCCACAAAGGCACCTATCGGTAAGACTCTACATTTCCATGTTATCACATGTACCCCATGCCACCACATACACTTACATGAATTGGACTAGACTCCACCTAAAAAACACCCCAAACTTAAGAGAGATTAGCCCAATAGGACACTCTCATACCCTCTCCAAAACTAACTTTTCAAATTGCATAACATCTTTGAGAATTTGTTTTGGGTTAAAGGGGGTTTGATGCACATGCTCAGGTAATTTAATTCTTAGATGTGATTTACATGATATGATCCTTTTGACAGGTAAAACATGAGAGAATGATTAGCTTAGACCTTCACGAAGCTCAAAGCCCATAGATGGATGTTGAAACCCCAACGATGGGTAAGAAGAGATTGAATATTTGCACTGGATGAAGGAAGGTCGTTTATTTTGGAGGCACTCTAGCATGCCTAGATGGATGAGTTTCACCCCTTGGACGATGGCCTTGGAAGGCCTAGAGACCACCAACCTATGCCATGACATCATCATTTGGGGGATGGGGTTTCATGGAGGTGATGTTCTGGTGAAAGAAGGATGCTTGGCACAACGTTTGGTAGTCGATGGTGTGATTAGGCCTTGGAGGGGCCAAAGTTCCATTTTTCAAGGCTGGATGCCCCCCAATTAAGCTCAACGTCACCCTAGAAAGGGCATGATGTCACCCTACTAGGGTTGTTCATGTAATTTTGTTTAATTTTGTAAATTAGGGAAAATTGATGAGGTGAGCCTTGTAATTATGAACTAAAATTAATTTTAGGGTAAATTTGGTATAAATAAACAAAAAGTGACATTCATTTTCATCACAAGTTGTCCTTGGAGACAAGGAGGATTGAAATTTGCTCCCCTCTTGGGTTATTGGCTGAAATAAGGAGGCACCACTCTTGTTTAAGGCTTATCTTTACAACTTGGATATTTTTTTGTAGTTTTATGGTGATGTTGCATGGTATATTCATGATTATTCTTGGTTCAAGTAAGTAGAATCTGCATTTTGTCATCTATTGAATGGTTTATTGCATGGTTTTATTTTCTCATACAAGATTATGAAATTGCATGGTG
>ML777686.1:1592651-1606072 GCA_009831015.1 Picea engelmannii | reverse complement strand
CATGCACTAGCCCCTTTTCCCCAAACATGATGGGAATATGACCTCAGGATAGAACCTCACTATTAACCCAAAAGGCACTAACGCAGTTTCCCCATCAACATTTCACAAAACGTGCACTTAATTCACTCTGAAATGAAATCGTCAAAATATGATCATAAATTAACTCAGCCAATACATGCGGGTCTTATCCCATCCTTCCACTTGCTATGACCTTTCAATGGTCAGATATTCCCTGTCTAAAATCGGATGGTTGTCGACACTTCCATTGGCCTTGAGGATCAACGGTCCTCACTCAATCTGGAACCCACCAAATCGATGGTCCTTAATTTTCTGGAGGCTAAAAACTCCATACGCTCTATTGCTCTGAGTGGCCTACTTTGTTAGAAAACCAATATTAGATATTTGCATGATCTATGGTCCTCACTGACTTGGACCCAAATATCCAACTTGATACACTAACCCCCGACCAACGGTCAGGATTAGATCTTTGGAAAACTGCTCGATGCTCCAACCAACGACTATGATTAGATCTGACACTCCCCAGATTGACGAATCTCATTATTCGGGGTTGAAATACTCCAACGACACTAAAACACCCTGAATGGCTCACGCCGATGAATGGGTAGGATGAAATCTCCTGATCTAATGACTCTCGGGGAATCGAAGCCTTAAACCACATGGCACCCTCAACACTCTGAATGAACTGCAACAATAGACTTATAGGATTGATATGAAACGATCAACAACTCTCAATATTTCAAAGCCTTAAACCACCAGGCGCCCTCAACACTTCGAATGAATTATCCATATCAATGGCTGGGATTAATGCGGACTTGATATGAATGGATATTTACCATCTGTTCCTTCTAACAAGGCTTTATCCTATCCTTGAGCTCCTGCCTGGAACTTCTGCGACGCTTTCTCTCCAGGGCTTTGGCTCTTTCAAAATTATCATTTCCACACACTTTGCGTTTCTCCTCTTCTTCTCTCATACTTATAAAATTTGGTCTTCTTCACACACTTTGTGCGAACTCCTCCTGAGATTTTGAATTCTTTAAAGGTCCTTCTATGCACTCCTTGCATGAGCTCTCCTGGAATTGAACTCTTATAAATTTAATTGCACAGTCCTTGTGCTTAACTCTGTGCACACTCTAGAATGTTCCTCTGAACTCTTGAACCTATAGAAGATTCAGGCCTTGCACACCTTTCTTCGACTCTCTTCCTCTATACACTCCTTTGTACCTCTGTTGCATTCTTCGAAACACTATCCTTCCTCAACTTGGAACTTGAAATAAGTTCTTGTGCACACTCCTACTATTTCTCCTGCACTTCAGAACTTAGAATGTTATGGGCCTATGCACACATTGCATGGGATTCTGAGCACACTTTCACTATCTCTCCTGAGTCTTGGACTTTAAATACTCTCATGCGCACTCCTTTCTCTCACTGGGAATGAAACACTCTTTGATTTTTTCCTCTTCCCTCCTAGCACTTACACTCTTCCTCCTGAGCTTATGACACTAGTGTCTGTGTGCTCTGTGCGCTTATTCCATTCAAAGATTTCTCTTATGTACATACACCTTGCTTTGGCCTCCTGAGATCTACAGATTACTCAAACTCACATAAACATGAATTTCAAATGTTCTAAAAAGAGAAACATACATGTATTCATTTCATTCATGAACATACAATAAACATTCAGAAAACAAACACTCATACATCGGGATAAACCACACAAAGATCCATATGCAGGAAAATATGCTTTTCTACTAAATATGAAGGATTTTACAATGTTTACAAGACTAGACTGCAATAGAGTCTCATTTCTTCTCCTCTTCTTCATAATTATCCTAATCCATCTCTCTAGAGAATAATTATCCTCCTTATCATTCTTGTTACATTGATCCTCATACAAAAGAGGGTATTCTCGAGCCTTCCTCCACCTAATTGCATTCAATTACAATTAATTTACATCAACTCCAGATATCATTGGATCTCTCCAAGATCTACGATCTATTAAATCCATTAAGGGAGATCACATACAACTTGTACAAATACATGGCTCCTTGGATTTTCAAGCCTCCCATCACTTAATTACATTAAATGGGGGATTTAAAGAAAAATGAGAAGGCTGGTGCCCTCTCTCTCCTTGGGATCTTCTCTATCCATGTGTGTTGTTGCGCTGGATTTTGACGTAGTTGTTGATGCTCCTGCATCACATGTATTCTTCATGTATGAAACATTCATAGTGGTACAAGAGAGGGGCTCGAAGTCTACCATCACTAACTACACTCACAAGGTATTGAATTTTACAACTTCAATGTTATTTTTACCTCTATAATCGCTATGGGGTGAGAGTTGATAGAGTTATTTTCTATGAGAGTCTCATTGTTACTAACATTTCCTTACTATTGAATGCCTCTGTAATTACTCGATGATAGTTTCATTGTTAATATCCTCTTATTTTTATGGAATGCCTCTGTAAAAGCTCAACAACTTTCCCTCATTATCATTTGTCTTTGTACCATCTCAGTGACATTCCATGGTTATCGTTCACCTCAGAAAAACCTGACTTGGTCCCTTCGACATGGAGCTTCACCAGTAGAGATGTTGCAGTAAAAGAGGTAGCTTCAACCCAAGATTTCTCAGGTAAGAGATATGTCTTTAACCCTTGCTGATGTGAAAGGTTTGAATGTAAGAGTTAAGAAGAATTTTTATCAAAAGAGTTTTACTGTACGAGGATTTGCCAAGACTTGTTATTTTTGTTAAACGGTTTATGTAAATTTGTCTTTGTACCATATGATGGGACTGAAGATAACAATTCCAGTTCCATAATTTTTTCGAGGAGATTTAATGGTAACCATGGTGAACTGTACTATGGTTTCCATTATTAGTTTCAAGACACCCTTATGTCGTATTTTACTCAAAGTACCAAGCATTGATTTGAGTCCAATACTAATTTCGATGGTTACTAACCAAGACTTTGATTATATGAGTCACATTATATAACATTATCATTCTTATTGTCCAAATGTTTATTTTTTAGAATTTATTGAAGGGTTAATAACCCTAGTCATCTCTACAGGATGCCATTGATTTCAAAGGGGTTTACCCATCTCATTAAATATATACAGTTGCATCTTCATTTCAATCTTAAATCTGTGTTTCTCTTTTGAATTGTACCTAGGTATGTGCTCGAGTTCTGAGAATTGCTTTCATCAATTTAACCATGTACATTTTACTTCAGGGTCGTAAACCTTGTTTCGGATAAGACTAATTCACACAATTATTAATACTCTACCGCATCTTATATATATATATATATATATATATATATATATATATATATATATAGTTAGATTGTTTTCTTCATAATCTTTTAGAAAGTAAAAGTGGATAATTTAATCAACCTGTGGAACAGATTCGATTGAACTATTATTGTTTCCCATAAGAATTTGAAAATGTTTCTTATTCTATTTTGTTAAAACTTTTGTGTTACAATAATTTTCTTATGGATTCTTTGGACTAATGATGGGTCTCTCCTTTAATGCATGGAGGGGTCTCATCCACTTCAACCATTCGTTCTAGATGGTAATTTAGGTTGCAGAATCTCATGGGCCACCCCCCATTTTCGCTTAAAGAAAAATGCCCATTTTGTAAACACAAAGGCTTCCTCCGACAGAGAATGAATCTTGAAAGGTTGTCTTTCTTGCTTGCCTGCTTTTGCCGATGCTTTCTTTTGCGATCTCATCTTGAACCTGGCGACCCCCTATATATATATATATATATATATATAGTTAGATTGTTTTCTGCATAATCTTTTAGAAAGTAAAGGTGGATAATTTAATCAATCTCTGGCACTATTTTGATTGAACTATTATTGTTTCCCATAAGAATTTGAAAATGTTTCTTATTCTATTTTGTTAAAACTTCTGTGTTACAATAATTTTCTTATGGATTCTTTGGACTAATGATGGGTCTCTCCTTTAATGCGAGGAGGGGTCTCATCCACTTCAACCATTCGCTCCAGATGGTAATCTAGGTTGCAGAATCTCTTGGGCCACCCCCATTTTCGCTTAAAGAAAAATGCCCATTTTGTAAACACAAAGGCTTCCTTCGACGGAGAATGAATCTTGAAAGGTTGTCTTTCTTGCTTGCCTCCTTTTACTGATGCTTTCTTTTGCAATCTGAGCTTGAACCTGGTGACCCCCTAGGTGAACCCAAGAAGATCCCAGCTTGAACCTTCAAACAACCCAACTCCTTACTTCCCTTAGCAGCCACATGCCTAGCGGGACTTACCACGACACTCTTCAGGACCTAAGTGAAATTTCAACAATCTTCTTAGTGAACTTCTGATAATCACTTTAGTAGGCAAACAAAAGTAGAAAAATACACAAACAAGGGAATAGACAATTTTCAGAGATAAACATGTGGAATTGGATTTGTATTATAAGAGCCAAAATGGCATGGGTTTACAGACTTGAACTTGAGCACAAGATTCTCTCTCTCAAAACATTCCACACAGACTTATAGACCGAAACTAAATGGTTCTGCCACTTTAGGTTTGTGTTGGTCGAGCCAGAATCACGCAGGCTTATCAAAGTAACTTAAAAGAAAGACTCAAATCTCAAAGAGAGGGAGCGTAGAAGACTCGGACAGACTAAAAACTGAGACCCTTTGCTATGAACCTCCCTTCTCCTTATATACAATTTTTTGGAGAAAGGAAACATTTTTTGAAAAGACATTCGACTCATTCCCCTAAGAATCAAATCTACTTTCTACATTTATTATATACTTGGCGGAGAGAACATGAAAGAGCCATCCGACCAATATTCCAATAATTTTTCCACGTATTTGGAGGTATCTTGGAAATGTGGGTCGAACCATGCCAAAAGACAGAGAAGTGCTTTGAGTTTCCAAGATTCCTTGTAACGGATAAACGATAAGAGTTTGTACAAAGTGGAGTTTGTATCGTGAACCCATCGAAATCAACTAACACCACTATCGGCCAGTAAGACATGATAGTGGACAGGTCCCACTAATAACCTTTATTCAACAGGATGATTATGAAAATGGTTAAAACGATATGGATCCCTATGTTGTGTAAAAACCTCCCGGTACATATTTGGGTCTTCATTGCTATCTTCTTCTTGTTGAAAGACATATTTGATTCTGATGACCCAAGAATGATTTTCATCTATGAGCATGTTCATGAAACCAGTATTGGAGATTTGGCCAAGACGATGAACATTATCTGACAGATTTACTTGGTGGACAAATTGCCAAGTTTCTATGACATCTGGATGAATGGCACTTGAGTTTAAGCCAAACTTTTTCCATTATGCTTCAAGCCATTCTGGTTCAGGATTAGTGTTATTTTTTAAATTACTTGAAAATTTCATCATGTAGTAATAATATATGTATCTGTCCCTCCATGAACACATGTGGTCCCACATATCCTTATATTGATGATAATTGATTTCAAAAAGTCTTTGAGAAGAATCTTGTTGTGCCCAAAATTGTAGAGATCTCATTCGGTTGATAACAAAATAAGAAAGGTCTAGTGTAGTCTTCCATTGTTGTAGATTTTAACAATACCATCTCCTGAATGTAGAACGCAGTCTGGTTATATCTCCCATTTCTACCAATTTTTCTCTAGCTGCAAGGGTTGGCGCCTGGTGCATTCTTCCTATATGTATGCTAGTATTGGAAGAGAATCCTGGGAGCCACAACTCAATCCCTTCAGAACAACACAATTCCCAGTGTGGTGCCCAATTTTGATGATATTATGTCCATCCAAGGTTATCATCAATATGCTCTGTTGTTGGTCTATTATTCAAACCATCCTAGGTTTCTATAATGATAAGACTTGTGGTTGGGAAAAAGATAGTATTTATCTGTGGTTTTGAAATGAACGAAATTATTTTTTTGACAGGAGGACCATTGCTTATAAGAGTAGGGATGGTGAGATAATAGGCTATATGACCTAAGGATGTTCTTGCTGACCCATGTGGTTCAACAACTGCAAGAAAAGGAGTTCCTGGTATACAATCTACAGGAAGATCAGCGAGGAGGAATTTCATACCAAGGGAATATTGGTCAAACCATATTAATGTCTTAGGAACTTCAAAGCTAATATTGGTAGAAACATTTCCCAGACCTACAGCAGAATATTTAGTAGGGAGCCAGTATTTAGAAGGGATCATGTAGTGTCCCCAAGGCCGAGCCCCGTTACAGATCATGTTTTATGCAAAGAATTGTAAATATGTTCTATAGGCTGGTGAGCCAAGTCTTGTATAAGCTGTAGGATTATGTGTTTTGTTAGGCCAGGGAGCCTAAGTGTCGAAGGCCAGGAGCCTGTTGATGTACTGGTATGTATGCAGGTCCATTAATAAAATATAATTACCGCCAGTG
The DNA here is from genome assembly GCA_009831015.1 of Picea engelmannii. NCBI lineage: Eukaryota > Viridiplantae > Streptophyta > Pinopsida > Pinales > Pinaceae > Picea > Picea engelmannii. The sequence continues at coordinate 1,599,658 of ML777686.1, read as the reverse complement.
CAGACCGACCACGATGAATGAGTGATGGGGGACTGAGCGTCCACAGAGTAGGCAAGGAACTAGGGGCTGGAAGGTGGGAAGGGGGATGAGTGATGAGCCTAGGGGCTAAGCCTAGGGGGCTTAGGCCTGGAATAATATTTTAATATTATTTCCTAAAAATCCATATGCACAGTATTTTATCCTAAGTCCTCTTGGAAGGACCCGTGATTCCCAAGCGGTGGAAGGAAGGCATATGGATGGAACACATGCAGTTCCCAGGGTGACAAGTGTCAACCCTGGTGCATTCAAATATAAGCCTAAACTGAACCGTGGGTGGGGAATCTTCCTCCATTCTGACCTGAACCTCTGAGCGTAGAACTGGTATGCCATCTGCCAGAATACCCTGGTTTATCTCTGAAAAGCCAAAAAGCTTGTGTTGTCCTGGGAAAACCGTGTATACCCTATCCATAGCTGTGAGTCTGTGTCTGTTCCAGGCAATCCCGAGAGCGCATTTCCTGAACCAGAATTCCCTGTGTTGAACTCGAGTGGAAGAATCCATGGTTGTTCGAGGAAAACTAAGCTAGCCTGTGCGTGAAGCCTGCTCCGAAATCATCCCGTGAGATTATCCTGTGACAGCTGAACCGTTTTGAGAAGCAATTGTCTATGATTTCCGTGGATTGTTGTGACCACGCAATGCTAGACTGCATGAGGCTTGTTGGCCTGTGAGCGACTCCTCCAGGTGAGAGAGTGCGCAGAGGGAGAAGAGAACTCCTGGAAGGAACCCTGTAGCTGCCATAGAGCCTGGAGAATTTCGGTCCGGTCTATTCTTGTAACCCAAGGTAAGGGAGACTAGTAGTCGAAGGACTGTCTAGGTGACCGAGAAGGTGCACTCTCCTGGGGTGGAACAGGCATGTGGGGAATGAGGGTCTGTGGGCAGTGAGCGTGGGAGATTCCTGGGAGCGCTTCTTCCTAGTGAATGTGTATGTGCTATCTTCCCTGTAACCTCAGCCTAGCCTAGGATTCCTTGCCTTGGGGTGGAGCTCGGTCCCAGCTTGGGGGTGACCCATTGTTGAGCTGATGAACAGTGTGGTCTAAGGCTGGGAGGTTCGTGGAAGGCCTGCACTTGGTTGGTGAATTCTACAGTTGTTCAAAGATAAGTACCTGAATTATGTTATTTTCCCATTTGGCATGACTGTGTTTCTCATGTATCATGTTTTTCGCTGTGTAAATGAGTTACTGTTGAATGCTATGGAATGTTTAATTATAGCAGTAACCAGATAATATTTCACTCTGTAATTTAAATGTGTTTAATTATGTTAAATGCATGTGCTTATAAGGTCTGTACAAATTATGTAATCATTCATGTATAGAATGGTAACTGAGAGGTTTGGAAACCTCGATAGTGAAAGGGTACACTACAAATTGGTATCAGAGCTAAGGTTTCGACACTGAGCCTAGATTGGCCAGTTGAGTGGTCGATGGACCAAGGGTGAGAGGAGAAATTGTGTTTGGAGGACCAATTTCAGACCCTGGTTTGCTCCGAAGCATCAAGGAGACACTCGACGAGTTTTTATTAAGCTCATGAGGTGTAGCGGTACTATGAAACCACAACTGGTATGGTCTATGACCATAGGAAGACAGGTCTCTACACCAATGGTGTTAGAACCATCGGATCGGGAGGGAAGGAAAACCCTTGTAACCGTCAGATATGGAGAACGTGCACAAGGTTTAAAGCCTTTGGATACTGCACAGGAGGTTAGGACCACACCGGGAGTTTAAACTCGGGAGGATCGTGAGTCGTAAGATCCCTATGAGATTAACCGTCAACCATCCGAGTTGACAGAAGTTGCGCAAGATTTAAGTCCTCATGGGTAGAGGAGAAGTCTCGGAGAGGCGTCGGGATATTAGAGTCATCGGTGTTTTACTAAAGCAGAGAATCGAGACCTTATGATTCTCGAAATCCCAAGGAGGGATCATAGTCGTAGGATCTCAAGGAGGACACATGTCAAAATCCTAGAGAGAGTCGGAAATTGGAGAATCGGATTTCTAGAGCACCGAGAAATCTCGTCACACGAAATCACGATCCGCGATTTCGCGACAAGATCTGGACCGTTCATATTAGGGAACATGTGGTAGAGATCTTCCATCGGGGAAAGTCCCGACAAGGAGTAATTTCATCGGTGTTTGAAGTTCATCGGGAAATCAGGGACCCCGGTGATAAGTGATCCATACACTTTGAAACTCCGAAACCCGAAACCCCGATGAGCGGTTGAGTACGGTCACGGAGTAGAGGTCACATGGACCTTACGTAATCGCGAAGGGTTAAAGAAAAAAGGTGCATCAGCATATCGGGAATCGGGATATCGGAGATCCCGGAGGCAGAGGTTTCGTGCTTGGGAAAATCGAGATACGCGATTTCCCGATAAGGCCTAGGTGCGTGGGGCCACACCGACTGTCAAGAGGACAGGTGGAAGATTTGTATTGACAGGCAAAAGGACTGTTGACAAGTCAACGACTGGGACCCATCGGGGATCTCGTGAGCATATGAGCATTGACATTGAAACCGCCGAAACCTGATGGGGTAAAGTGGAGGTCATATAGTATGGTCATGTGGACCAGAGGCTGAGCTAGGAGAGCTAGCCAGTGTAAAAGCACATCGAGAATCGGAGGATCGGAAGTTGTGAATGCATGTGCATCGCGACATCACAAATTCTGAAACCCCGATAAGAGGATTGATCACGGTCATGGGTAGTGGTTGTATGGCGAGGTTATAGCCCGGAGGGCTAGCACGGACGGAGTCCATCAGAAATCGGGAAATCGGGGATTCTGCTGTCCAGAGTTTTGACACATTTTGATTCGCGAAACCCTGAACCCCGATAAGGAAAAGGCCGGGGTCACGAGTCCACGTTCACTTGATGTAGAGCCCATAGCAGGAGCTACTGCGTAAAGGTAGCGCATTGGGAAATCGAAAATCGGGGATTCAACCCACCAGAACAATCCCGTTTTCAAAACCCCGATAGAAGGAAGGGAGACCCCGAAGAGTTTCATGGGGGAGGAAAACTTCCCGATAGGGAAATAGGAGAATTTCAAGAAAACCCGAAAAACACAGAGCCCGACAGAGTTCAGGAAACTTGTGAAGTTGAAATGTCTTTCACTCTTGTTCCTATTAGTTATAAATGTTGTGGATTAATCATGAAGTTTAATGGCATGAAATTTTTGACTTGGATTGCATAGTGCATGTTCAGAATACAACAGAGGCCAAAACTCCAGATAATCAACGCCAAGTATGGAGTGGGGAAGAATGCAAATTATCCCTGAAATGGAAGATGAACAAGAAGGAAAGGATGTTAACCAGGGAGTCGAAGGATCGAACTCTAATGGGCATGGAAAAGAGATGGATAAGGAAGGACATATGATGAAAATCATTGAAGGATTACAAAGAGAGGCCAAGGAGCGCCAAGCTGATAGTCTAAAGCTCATGAAATTCAGAGATCGACAAGGGAAATTAAACTTAAGATTCTTGCAGAGTCTGGAAAGAACAGAGAAGAAACTTGAGAAAGGAAGAGACTCAAGTACGATGGAGAGTCGCAGAACTCATGGGAGAAGAAGCAGGTTGAGGAGTGGTAGCCGACATCACAGTCGCTCCCAAAAACGTTCTGGCAGTAAGACACACAACAGTTCAAGCCCATCACCTACCAGAAAACATCAAAAATCTAGAAGGGAGGAATTGAAAGGAGAGATGAACAAAATTAAACCTCCAACATTTGATGGGGAGCATAAGAAGGAGGAAGATGCTAAGACATGGTTGCTTGGCATGAAGAAATATTTCCATATGCAGAATTATTCTACGCATACAGAAGGAAGAATTGCAATGTACCAACTGAAAGGAAAGGCATCCATGTGGTGGGAGCAGTTTGTGCAGGTGCAGCACATCAAAGAGAAAGAGGTTACTTGGAAGGAATTCAAAAGGTATTTCGAGAGGAAATATCTGACTAAAAGATATTATGACAGAAAGATGAAGGAGTTCTTCGAACTCAAGCTAGGAAGTATGACCATTGATGAGTATGAACGAAGTTTTCTGGAACTACTGAAGTATGTTCCATTCATCAAAGACGAGGCTGTCAAAATTTAGAGGTATCTGAGTGGACTGCCACCTTCCATTGGTGACAAGATTCAATATGATGATCCTAAGACCATGGAAGAAACCATAAGAAGGGAGAAATGCCTATATGAACAGCAAAGGGAAAAGCCTACCTTTCATAAGGCTTGGGATAACCAGAAGAGGTTTAAGAAAGAACAGAGGTAGAAGGGAAGCAAGCCTTCCTTTTTCAGAAATAGTCCTTGGGGACAGTCATTTTTTAAAGAGCCCAAGAAAGTTGAAGGGAGTGAACAGATGCCAAGGCCTCCAACCATGGAGTGTTGGGGCTGTAAAGGGAATCATAGGTACAGAGACTGCCCCCACAGAAAAGACAAATCAAGAACTGTACATACTGTTCAGCAAGATGAAACAGTGGAGGATATGGGTAGCAGAATGTCGCGGATATACGTAGCTCTGGACAACAAGAAAGCAGAATTTCAATCACACATGATTGAAGTGGAAGGTATGATCAACAACCGACCACTTGTTATTTTAATTGATTCAGGAGCTAGCCATAGTTATGTAGACCCTAGGGTGGTGGAAATTTTTCATCTAACGAAGAGAAAACATGAGAAGTCTTGGTTAGTGTAGTTAGCCACAGGGACTAAGAGGAAGGTCATTGAATTGGTTAAATCCTGTTCAGTGGACATGAAGGGAATGAGCACTAAGGTTGAATTGAATATTCTGCCTTTAGGTTCATATGATTGCTTAATTGGGATGGACTGGTTGGACCAGCACCATGCCCTTCTGGATTGCCGAAACAAGAGATTTACATGTCTGGACAAAGAAGGAAATCAGGTAACAGTCCAAGGAATTCCCATAGCCGTGGCTGTTAGAGAAATCTCAGCTATGCAGCTGAAGAAATGTTACCAGAAAGACTGTCAATTATTTGCAGCCCAGGTGGAAGAAGTATTCCAAGATATGGTCTCGAATCTGGAAGAACACAGGGTGCTCAAAGAATTCGAGGACGTGTTTCAGGAGGTGCCTGGACTACCTCCAAAGAGGGACATCGATTTTTTTATAAATCTGATGCCTAGAGCAGCTCCAAGTTCAAAGGCTCCTTATAGAATGAGCACACCAGAGCTGAAGTAGTTGCAACTGCAGCTCGAAGAGATGTTAAAGAAAGGGTATATTCATCCCAGCGTATCATCGTGGGGAGCCCCGATCCTATTTGTGAAGAAGAAAGATGGAACGTTGAGGTTGCGCATTGACTTTCGACAGTTGAATAAAGTCACTGTCAAAAACAAATATCCTCTGCCAAGGATTGATGATGTTTTTGATCAGTTAAAGGATGCGAAAGTATTTTCGAAAATAGATCTTCGATCTGGATATCACCAAGTGAGGATAAAAGATGAAGACATCAGCAAGACTGCCTTCAGAACAAGGTACAGTCATTATGAGTTCAATGTGGTGTCGTTTGGACTGTCCAACGCGCCTGTTGTCTTCATGTGCTTAAGGAATGGAGTGTTCAGAAATTATCTGGACAAGTTTGTAATAGTCTTCTTGGACGATATCTTGGTGTACTCCAAGACCGAGGAGGAACACGAACAACATCTTGGAATGGTGCTGCAGGTGTTGAGAGAACACCAATTGTACGCAAAAATGAGCAAGTGCTCATTTTACCAAAAGCAGATCCATTATCTGGGACACATTATATCTGAGGAAGGGATTGTTGTGGATCCTGAGAAGGTAAAGGCCATTCAAGAGTGGTCAGCGCCAAGAAATGTGACAGAAGTTAGATCCTTTATGGGTCTGGCAGGTTATTATAGGAGATTCATAGCTGGATTTTCAAGGATAGCTCATGCTATCACTTCCTTGCAAAGGAAGGAGAAGAAGTTCCAGTGGACTGAAAAATGTGAGAGCAGCTTCCAGCAATTGAAGCAACTGCTCACTAGTGCTCCAATCCTGAAGATTGCTGATCCAAGTAAGGATTATGTAGTATGCACAGATGCGTGTAAGGAGGGGCTGGGAGGAGTTCTCAGCCAAGAAGGATTTGTGGTTTGCTATGAATCTCGAAATCGGAAAGAGCATGAAAATAATTATGCCACTCATGATTTAGAGCTGGCAGCAGTTGTCCATGCTTTAAGGAAATGGAGACATTACCTCATGGGCAAGAAATTCGAATTAAGAACAGACCACAACACTCTGAAATATTTATTTGATCAGCCAACCTTAAATGCCAGACAAATTAGATGGCTGGAATTTTTGTGTGAATATGACTTTGATATCAGGTATATCAAAGGGAAAGACAATAAGGTGGCTGATGCATTCAGCAGAAAAGTGCATGAATTACATGCTACAGCGATTAGCATGTACATAACTGAGTTGAAAGACAGAATTCTTGAAGCTGCAAATGATGATTTGCAGTACCAATAATTGGTAGCAAAGCTACAACAGCATGAGAAACCGCAAACCAAGGAAAGTTATACCTTGGGAACTGATGATTTACTTCTGTACAAAGACAGAGTGTATGTACCTAATGACAGAGAAGTGAAGCTGGCAATTCTAAAAGAAACGCATAATGTGACTTATGCTGGTCATCCTGGGTATCAAAAGACGGTGGCAGCAGTCAAAAGCCATTATTTTTGGCCAGGTATGAAGAAGGAAATTGTTGAATACATCGCCAGATGTATGGAATGCCAGAAGGTCAAGGCTGAGTACAGACACCCAGTCGGGTTGTTGCAGCCTTTACCTATTCCTGAGTGGAAGTGGGATGTGATAACCATGGATTTTATCAGAGGATTTCCCAGAACAAGCAAGCAACATGATTTAATCATGGTGGTGGTGGACAAGCTTACTAAAGCTGCCCATTTTATTCCACTGAAAACCACCCACAGAGCAACAGATGTTGCTGATATCTTTTTAAAAGAAGTTGCACGCTTGCATGGAA
>ML777686.1:1566362-1591527 GCA_009831015.1 Picea engelmannii | reverse complement strand
TATGCAAAGAATTGTAAATGTGTTCTATAGGCTGGTGAGCCAAGTCTTGTATAAGTTGTAGGCTTATGTGTTTTGTTAGGCCAGGGAGCCTAAGTGTCGAAGGCCAGGAGCCTGTTGATGTACTGGTATGTATGCAGGTCCATTAATAAAATATAATTACTGCCAGTGCAGACCGACCACGATGAATGAGTGATGGGGGACTGAGCGTCCACAGAGTAGGCAAGGAACTAGGGGCTGGAAGGTGGGAAGGGGGCTGAGTGATGAGCCTAGGGGCTAATCCTAGGGGGATTAAACCTGGAATAATATTTTAATATTATTTCCTAAAAATCCATATGCACAGTATTTTATCCTAAGTCCTCTTGGAAGGACTCGTGATTCCCAAGTGGTGGAAGGAAGGCATACGGATGGAACACATGCAGTTCCCAGGGTGACAAGTTTCAACCCTGGTGCATGCAAATATAAGCCTAAACTGAACCGTGGGTGGGGAATCTTCCTCCAATCTGACCTGAACCTCTGAGCGTAGAACTGGTACGCCATCTTCCAGAATACCCTGGTTTATCTCTGAAAAGACGAAAATCATGTGTTGTCCTGGGAAAACCATGGATACCCTGTCCATATCTTTGAGTCTGTGTCTTTTCCAGGCAATCCTGAGAGCGCATTTCCTGAACCAGAATTCCCTGTGTTGAACTCGAGTGGAAGAATCCATGGTTGTTCGGGGAAAACTGAGCTAGCCTGTGCATGAAGCCTGCTCCGAAATCATCCCGTGAGATTATCCTGTGACAGCTGAACCGTTTTGAGAAGCAATTGTCTGTGATTTTCGTGGATTGTTGTGACCACGCAGTGCTGGACTGCATGAGGCTTGTTGGCCTGTGAGCGACTCCTCCAGGTGAGAGAGTGCGCAGAGGGAGAAGAGAACTCCTGGAAGGAACCCTGAAGCTGCCATAGAGCCCGGAGAATTTCGGTCCGGTCTGTTCTTGTAACCCAAGGTAAGGGAGACTAGCAGCCGAAGGACTGTCTAGGTGACAGAGAAGGTGCACTCTCCTGGGGTGGAACAGGCATGTGGGGAATGAGGGTCTATGGGCAGTGAGCGTGGGAGATTCCTGGGAGAGCTTCTTCCTAGTGAATGTGTATGTGTTATCTTCCCTGTAACCTCAGCCTTGCCTAGGATTCCTTGCCTTGGGGTGGAGCTCGGTCCCAGCTCGTGGGTGACCCATTGTTGAGCTAATGAAGAGTGTGGTCTAAGGCTGGGAGGTTCGTGGAAGGCCTGCACTTGGTTGGTGAATTCTACAGTTGTTCAAAGATAAGTACCTGGATTATGTTATTTTCCCATTTGGCATGACTGTGTTGTTCATGTATCATGTTTTCCACTGTGTAAATTATTTACTGTTGAATGCTATGGAATGTTTAATTATAGAAGTAACCAGATATGTTTCACTCTGTAATTTAAATGTGTTTAATTATGTTAAATGCATGTACTTATAAGGTCTGTACAAATTATGTAATCATTCATGTATAGAATGGTAATTGAGAGGTTTGGAAACCTCGATAGTGAAAGGGTACACTACAGATCAAATCTTGATTGAGTAAATTCATGTCAGAACCAGTATCTAACAGAGCATTGAGGAAGAAGCTTTCTCCTTCAATTTCTATAATGATTTCAACATGGTATATCTGGTATTGGATAGGCAATATTTTCATAGTATTTAACCCTTGTAAATGGTTGGGATCATGTCTGGTGATGTGTAGATTATTTTCTTGTTCATTGGCCACATATTCAAGCGGAGGAGGAGATGATGTCACTTGTTCTTTTAGAGCTTTTATTTCTTGGTGAGCCCAAGAATCAACTTTATATGAATTTTCAGAAGTTCCTTCATATTGATTAAGCTTGAGGCGAAGTTCTGCAACTTCTTTCTTTAGATAAAATACTTCTTTAGCCAAATAAGTCAAAGAAGGATGTTGGAGCTTGGTCTCCTTATTATGCTTGATAAAAGACTTGGTATTTCTTTCAAATGAAGCATCTAAAAATAAAGGCTTCATACCTGTTGAAGAATAAACTCTTGGATCCTTCTGTTTCTGTTCGGAGGCCACTGTTTTTAAAAAGGATTCTAGAAGACCTTTATTCATTTCCCCTTCTGGTAAAGATTTTATCTGTGCTAGCATTTGAGCATCCTGATAACCTGTGTATTTCCACATACATACTTTTATCTTTTCTCTATGCTTGGGAGAGTCTGATATTGAATCTGAACTACAAGAATTTTCACATAAACAATAGTTAGGATCATTGTAATGGCAATGATGAGCCATGAAAATTTCTTCATCGAATGAAGCATACTCAAATTCTGAAGTATCTGTTGATTTTGAGCAACAAACTTCATGGAAAACATGAACTTCTTCTCTCTTGACAAAAGGATGGTGAGGACATTGGTTTGTGGTATGATCATTTGCTCCACACCTATTACATTGTGTTCTATTTGTTAATTTTCGCTCGGTTTCTATGCCGGCCTTTTGCTGTGCTTATCTGGCCCTTTGTTCAGATATTTTCCCTTTGGAATTTATTGATTTTTTTCCCTCTGGGCATGAGATTTCAATGTGTCCATATTTACAACATAGCCAGCATTTTATTTTCTGTCTTTCTTGAGCAGAATGTCTTTTTAGTTTTATATCTTCTGGATTAAAGTAGTGAGTTCTTTGTGTATAGCTGGATTTTCTGGATAGATTCCATCTATCTTTGGTTGTCTTCATATTGTGTTGGTGTTTATTTTCTTTCTTTCTCCACTTGATAGGGTCAGCCAGATATAGTCCATATTTTTCATACATAGATTTAGTATCTGGTAGATGAGACAATTTCTGGGTAGACTTGTGGACTTTCATATTTGTACATAATCCTATCAAGGCTTTGGTGATGAGTGAGTAAATTTCACCCCAAGTATACATTTCATAAGGTAATTTGAAAATTTCTTGCATTTTGAGATATTCAACAAATTTGCTAGGGATGGGGGCAAGGTATACTTGTTTCCACAAAAGATTTTGGCTATCTTTTACTTCATATATCCTTTGGGTCCATTCTTTGTGGAATTATTCGTATTCATACATCTTTCTACATTTGATATTCATTAATATCAGTTCATGTTTGTCAACAATTTCTTCTTCTGTCCCACACCAGTGTTCTAAGATTATTGTTGTAAGGGATCCAACCATATTACTCTATGGTGTTCCATTAAGGTGATAAACTACATCTCCTTGGTCATCTTTGAGTACTTCTGCTTCCATTTTTGCTATCATTATTAGAGATGAGATAATTTCCCACCATTTACTCAAAGTTCCCGTGAAGCATTGGATCAAAGATTTGCATTCCTCTATTTCAGTTTTCCCTTTCATAAACATTATTCTGTAAGAAACATACATTCTGTCAAGCAATTGGAGAATATGGCCAACTGACAAACCATCTATATTCTATTCGAAAAACCATTCTTCACCAAATGTGTAATGCTCCCGACCATCAACCCTATGGTCGAGCCAACATTACTATGCGGAATAACAATACTCACTCTTGATTATATAAACAACATGCATTCAAGCAATGAAACATATTTAAAACTTAGAGTAAGCCTAAGAATTACTGCTAACATAATTTTAAAACATGGCATTAGCATTAATTCATATGCACAACAGAGTACATGATAATTATAAATACACAGACATGCAAAAAACATAATTGAAACATCATCTGGTACTTATCTTTGAAACAATGCTAGTTCGACCAACCAGGTACAGGCCTTCCACAAACCTCCGAGCCTTAGATCACACTGCTCATCAATCTCAACATTGGGTCGCCCCCGAGTTGGAACTAAGCTCCACCCCAAGGCAAGGAATTCTAGGCTAGGTTGAGGTTATAGGGAAAACACACAATCACAAGGAAGAAATTCTCTCCCATGAATCACTCATACTCATTGCCCACAGACTCTCATATCCCACATGCTTGTTCCACCCCAGGAGTATACACCTTCTCTGTCACCTAGACAGTCCTTTGGCTACTAACCTCCCTTGCCTTGGGTTTCAGCAACAAATCGGACCGGAAGTCTTCAAGCTCTGTGGCAGCTACAGGGTTCCTTCCAGGAGTTCTCTCCTTTCTTTGTGCACTCTTTCACCTGGAGAGAATCGCTCACAGGCCAAGCAACCTGTTCTTCCAACTTCAATCACCTCTCTCACCTGAAGAGAATGTTGTACAAACTAGCCAACAAGCCACACGCAGTCCAGCACTATGTGGCCACAACAACCAATGAGGAAAACATACATGGGCTTTCCAACAGGCTTAGCAATGATAGGATGGTCTCGCGGTTATGGCTTGGGAATAGAGATTCCACACATAGGTTCGATGGTTCAGACAAAGGGTGTCTCGTCTTTTCAGAACTCAACATAGGCTATCCACGAAATCAACACAGACTTTTCCCCATGATTTCAGAAATGCACCAGGGTATCTCTTGCAGAGGTCGGACAGGTTCACGCTCAGGCAGTCGAGTCGAATGGAGGAGGAACCCCCAACACGGCTCATCTCAGCCATTTTATTTACATGCACCTGGGTTGACATTTGTCACCCATGAAACTGCATGCGTTCCTTCAGCATGCATTCCTCCCACCATTTGTAAATCACATATCCTTCCAAAAGAACTTAGGATAAAAACATATTACTCACATGTCTTTTGGGATAATATTAAAATATTATTCCTCAAGGACTTAAGTCCCTAAGCTCAACACTTAGCCCCTAGGCTCCACACTTAGCCCCCTTTTCCCACCTTCTAGCCCCTAATCCTTTTCCCACTCTATGGAATCTTAGTCCCCCATCACTCATTCATCGTGGTTGGTCTGCACGCGACGATGTTTATATTTTTATTAATAATGTGCATAGATACATCTACAAAATCAGGCTCTTGGTCTTCAACACTTAGGCTCTCTAGCCTAATAATCACATAAGCCTACTAGCTAATATAACTTGGCTCACCAACCTATACAACATAATCTACAATTCATTTCATAAACAAGATTTACAATAGGGCTCGGCCTTGGGGACATTACAATCCCCCTCCCCTTATTTATGCATTGTCCTCAGTGCAACTTTATAGTGCATCTGCAAGCTTTTCAAAAAAATTCAAAAAGATGAGGGTACTCTGCTTGCATAACATCTTCATGCTCCCATGTTGTGTCCTCAGGACCATACCAGGTCCACTGGACCTTTACAAGCTCTATGGCTCGATTCTGGAGCTGTTTGCTTTTCCTGTCCAATATGTGCACAGGATGCACTTGTAGGACACCTTATGGTTCCACCTGAATCACATTCCAATCGATAACATGATTAGCATCAGGTATATATTTCTTATTAAGTGAAACATGAAACACATTATGTACAGTTATAGATGCAGGTAATGCAAGCATGTATGAAACTAACCCAATCCTTTCCAGGATTTCAAAAGGCCCACAGTATCTTGCTGCCAACTTGGCACAACTTCCCAGCTTCAGGGAACTCCTGTTAGTTTTCACTTTCAGGAAAACATGATCACCCACTTTGAATTCTCTGTGGGTTCTGTTCTTATCAGCATAACTTTTCTGCTTGTCCTCGACAGCTTTCAAATTATGTTTAATTCTTATCATTTGGTCTTCCATCTTTTTGAGCAACTCTGGCCCAACTACTGCTCTGTCAGCTGGATTATCCCAGCTCACTAGAGTGTTGCACTTTCTTCCATAAAGTGCTTCAAATGGGCTCATCTTCAATGATGCATGATACCCATTATTGTAGGCAAATTATACCAAATGTAGGTAGTCTTCCTATCTTGATGGTTTTTCCATCACGTACATCCTCACTATGTCCTCTATTACTCTGTTCACCCTCTCTGTCTGTCCATGACACTCAGGATGATACATTGTACTAAAATTCAAATTCGTTCTGAATCCTTTGAACAGTCCTTTCCAGAAATTCGAGGTGAATTTCGGGTCCCTATCAGATACAATCATCTTAGGAATTCCATGCAAGTGTGCCACTTCTTTTAAGAAGATATCAACAACATCTGCTACCTTGTGCGTGGTTTTCAATGGAATAAAATGGGCAGCTTTTGTAAGCTTTCCCACCACCACCACGATCGAATCATGCAGTTTGCTCGTTCAGGGAAATCCTGTAATAAAATCCATCGTCACCACTTCCCACTTCCACTTAGAAATGGTTAAAGGCTGCAGCAACCCTGCTGGGTGCCTGTGCTTATCCTTAACTTCCTGGCACTCCATACATATGGCGATGTATTCAACAATTTCTCTCTTCATACCCGGCCAAAAAGAATGGCTCTTGACTGCTGCCACAGTCTTCTAATATCCTGGATGTACAGCATAAGTCACGTTATGCATTTCTCTTATAATAGCAAGTTTCAAATCTTGGACATTGGGTACATACACTTTGTTTTTGTACATAAGTATTCCATTAGCTTCCAGGGTGTAATTTTCCTCTTTCTGTGGTCTCTCATGCTGCTGTAGATTTGCTACCAAATATCTGTGCTACAAATCTACATTTGCATCTTCCAAAATTCTATCCTTAATATCAGTCCTGTACATGCTAATGGTTGTAGCATGTAAGCCATGCACCTTTCTGCTGAGTGCATCAACCACCTTGTTTTCCTTCCCTTTGATATGCTTGATATCAAAGTCGTATTCACACAGAAAATCCAGCCACCTGCTTTGTCTAGCATTTAAAGTCGGCTGATCAAACAAATATTTCAGACCATAGTGGTCTGTTCTCAATTCAAATCTTCTTCCCATGAAGTAATGTCTCCATTTCCTCAAGGCGTGGATGATTGCTTCTAGTTCCAATTCGTGAGTGGCATCATTCTTCTCATGTTCTTTCAATTTCCTCGACTCATAACATAATACAAATCCATCTTGGCTGAGAACTCCTCCCAACCCTTCCTTACACGCATCTGTGCACACCACGAAATCCATGTTTGGATATGCAATCCTCAAGATTGGAGCGTTGGTTAACAACTGCTTCAATCGCTGGAAACTCTTCTCACACTCTTCAGTCCACTGGAACTTTTTCTCTTTCCTTTGCACGGAAGTGATAGGGTGAGCTATCTTTGAAAAACCTGTTATAAACCTTATGTAGCAGCCCGCCAAACTCATAAAGGATCTAACTTCTGTCACATTCTGTGGTGATGACCATTCTCGGATGGCCTCAACCTTCTCAGGATCCACAATGATCCCTTCTTCCGAAATAATGTGCCCAAAGTAATGGATCTTCCTTTGGTAAAATGAGCACTTGCTCAATTTAGCAAATAGTTGGTGTCCTCACAACACTTGCAGCACTAGTCTTAGGTGTTGTTCATGCTCTTCCTCTGACTTGGAATACACCAATATGTCATCGAGGAAGACTATGACAAACTTGTCTAAATAGTTCCTGAATACACCAGTCATCAAGCACATAAAAACAACCGGTGCGTTTGACAGTCCAAATGGCACCACTGTGAACTCGTAATGACCGTACATTGTTCTAAAGGCGGTCTTGCTGATATCCTCATCCTTTATTCTTACCTGGTGATATCCCGATCTGAGATCTATCTTCGAAAATATTTTTGCACGCTTCAATTGATCGAAAAGATCATTGATCATCGACAGAGGATACTTGTTCTTGATAGTTACCTTGTTCAACTGTCGGAAATCAATGCACAGCCTCAACGTCCCATCCTTCTTCTTCATGAATAGGACCGGAGCACCCCAAGGTGACACATTGGGGCGAATGTACCCCTTCTTCAGAATCTCTTCGAGTTTCAATTGCAACTCTTTCAGCTCCGGCGTACTCATTCTATAAGGAGCTTTCGACACCGGAGCTGCTCCAGGCATCAAATTTATAGAATAATCAATGTCTCTCTTCGGAGGTAGTCCAGGTACCTCCTGAAATACGTCCTTGAACTCTGTGAGTACCTCATGGTCTCCAATTCTTGAGACTTCATCTCTGGATGCTTCCTCCACATGGGCTGCAAATAATTGACAGCCTTTCCTGTAACACTTCTTCAACTCCATGGCTGAGATTTCTCTAATAGCCACAACTCTAGGAATTCCTTGCACTATTTTCCGATTTCCCTCCTCATCTAGGCATGTAAACCTCTTGTTATGACAGTCCAGGAGGGCATGGTGCTAGTCCAACCAATCCATCCAAATTAAGCAGTCATAAGAGCCTAAAGGCAGAACATTCAATTCAGCCTTCGTGCTCAATCCATTCATGTCTATCGAACAAGATTTAACCAATTCAGTGACCTTCCCCTTGGTTCCTGTAACCAACTGCACTAACCAAGACCTTTCATGTTTTCTTATTGATAAATACAAACCTTCCACCACCCTAGGATCTACATAACTATGGCTAGCCTCGGAATCAATTAAAATAATAAATGGTCGGTTGTTGATCATACCTTCCACTTCAATCATGTACGATTGAAATTCTTCTTGCTTGTTATCTAGGGCTGCGTAGATCCTTGGCATCCTGCTGCCCATATCCTCCATTGTTTCAGTTTACTAAACATTGTGGATGAATCTCACTTGATCTTTTCTCTGGGGGTAGTCTCGGTACCTATGGTTTCCTTTACAGCCCCAACAATCCATAGGTGGCGGTTTGGGCATTTGCTCACCCACTTCAGCCTTCCTGGGCTCTCTGAAAGATGGTTTTCCCTGAGGACTGTTTCTAAAAAAGGGAGGCTTGTTTCCCTTCTACCTCTGTTCTTTCCTGAACTTCTTTTGATCATCCCAAGCCTTCCGAAAAGTAGGCCTTTCTCTTTGTTGTTCATATAAGAATTTATCCCTTCTTATTGTTTCTTCCATAGTCTTAGGATCATCATACTGAATCTTGTCACCAATAGAAGGTGGCAGTCCACTCAGATATCTATGAATCTTGACAGCCTCATCTTTAATGAATGGGACATACTTTAGTAGTTCCAAAAACCTTCGTTGATATTCATCGATGGTCATGCTGACCAACTTGAGTTCGAAGAACTCCTTCATCTATTTGTCATAGTACCTTTTGGTCAGGCATTTTTTCTCGAAATACCTCTTGAACTCCTTCCAAGTGATATATTTCTCACTAATGTATTGCACCTTCACAAACTGATCCCACAACATGGATGTTTTTCCCTTCAATTGATACATCGTAATTCTTCCTTCTGCATGAGGGGAATAATTCTGTAGTTGGAAATATTTCCTCATGCCTAGTAACCATGTTTCGGCATCTTCCTCCTTCTTATGTTCTCCATCGAACGTTGGAGGCTTGATCATGTTCATCTCTCCTTTCATTTCATCCCTTCCAGATGTTCGGTGTTTTCTAGTAGGGGACGGGCTTGAACTACTGTGTGCCTCCCTATTGGAATGCTTTTGGGAGCGACGATGATGTCTACTACCAATCCTCGACCTCGTTCTTCTCTCAGGGGTTCCGACACTTCTTGATCTTATTTTCCTCTCAGGGGTCCTACGACTCTCTGTCTTGCTTGAGTCACTCCTCTTCTCCAACTTCCTTTCTATTCTTTCTAGGTTTTTCAACACTTTTAAGTTGAATTCTCCCTGCTGATCCCTGATCCTCATGAGCTTTTGGCTATCAGCTCGGCGAGCCTGGGCATCTTTCTGCAATATTTCAATGAGTTTCATCATATGTCCTTCCTTATCCAATTATCTTCCGTGCCCATTGGATTTCGATCCTTCGAATCCCAGGTTGACATCCCTTCCTTCTCTTTCGCTCTCTGAAATGGAGGCAATCCACACCTCTTCCATTTCTATATTCGGCATAGATTCACGATTGTCCTGAGACTTGTTGAACTCTGCACACACAATGTGCAATCAATCGAAGTTTTCCAGGCCCTTAAGCCTTCAAGAAACTTACACCACTCATAAACCAACATGAACAAGAAACAATGTTTTGATTCCATTAGTTTTTTGAGCTCTCTTTGGCTCTACAAATTTTTGGGTCTTCGGAGCTTTGGGGTCTCGGTCCACGAAAATCCAATAGTTAAATCCTTGACGGTTCTTTTGTCTTCAAAAATTTTGGGACTTCGGCATTTTGGGTTTTTGGGTGATAGCTTCCTCTTTCTCCCTACCCTCGTAACCAAAGGCACCTTTCACAACTTTGTGATCTCGCGAGTTCGTGAGTCGAAGACCCTCGACTCTTCTTCCTCCAAACGCCGATACCCAAAATGCGATACGGGTATGGCTCCCTCCTTGCTAGTGCCTTCTACATATAACCGTAGGCTAGAGCTAAGCGCTAGCACCTCTCTCAACTTGCAACTTCGCAAGTTGGAGTGTTGAGACCTCGTGCTCCTCCTTTGCGAATTCTGAAATCCCAATTTGCTTTACTCTCTGGGCCCACAGTACAGTTGTTGCCCTTAATCATGGTGGTGCGTGGTATGTTCAGGAGGTTCCATGTCACCTTCGGCGATGTCATCGAGACCCACCATTCTCGCTTGTCTTCTCGACTCACTGGCACGTGGTACACCCATGTGTCCACGTCTATTCCAAAGCAATCCAACGGTTAGACTTCTCTCAGATCTACTACACAGATCTTTTCGGCGTTTTGGGATTTCGGGCATTGAGAGTTCGTGCATCCGCACATCTCGACTTTCATTTGCCAAAATCCCAAAATTACCGTCTACCCCTCCTCTTGATCCAACGGTCAAGTTCCTATCTTACGATCTATGGTGTAGATAGTTTCAGAATTTAGCGTTTCTCTATTTTGCGACTTGAGAAAACAAGGTTCTTCCCTTTTGGTTTCCTGGGTGCCGAAACGTCGTCCGATAGCCACATGTTCCCCCCGATGGATGGTCCCGACAAATTCAGGGTTTCGCGTATCGCGATTTCCACATTACTGTGCAACTCCAAAGGGTTTTTAAACCTTGTGCACGTTTTCTAGATCTGACGGTTGTGAGGGTTCTCCTTTCCTCCCGAACATATCCAACATCTCCAACCCTTCTGGTGTGGAGTCCTCTCTCCCTGTGGTCAGATACCACATCGACTGTGGTTTCATAACACCTCTACACCTCCTGAGCTTGGTAACGTAGTCAAGTAACTCCATGACACTCAGGAGCATTCAAAGGTCTGAAATTGGTCCTCTAGACATAATTTCTCCTTAAACTCTCGGTCCAAAGACCACTCAACTGGCCCATCTAGGCTCAACGTCGAAACCTTGGCTCTGATACCATACTGTAATGCTCCCAACCATCAACCCTATGGTCGGGCCAACATTACTATGCGGAATAACAATACTCACTCTTGATTATATAAACAACATGCATTTAAGAAATGAAACATATTTAAAACTCAGAGTAAGCCTAGGAATTAATGATAACATAATTTTAAAACATGGCATTAACATTAATTCATATGCACAACAGAGTACATGATAATTATAAATACACAGACATGCAAAAACATAATTGAAACATCTTCTGGTACTTATCTTTGAAACAGTGGTAGTTCCACCAACCAGGTGCAGGCCTTCCACGAACCTCCTAGCCTTAGATCACACTGCTCATCAAGCTCAGCAGTGGGTCACCCCCTAGCTGTGACTAAGCTCCACCCCAAGGCAAGGAATTCTAGGCTAGGTTGAGGTTACAGGGAAAACACACAATCAAAGGGAAGGAATTCTCTCCTAGGAACCACTCATACTCACTGCCCATAGACTCTCCTTCCCCACATGCATGTTCCACCCCAGGAGTATACACCTTCTCTTTCACCTAGATAGTCCTTCGGATGCTAACCTCCCTTGCCTTGGGTTTCAACAACAGACCAGACTGGAAGTCTCTGAGCTCTATGGCAGCTATAGGGTTCCTTCCAGGAGTTCTCTCCTTCCTTTGCGCACTCTCTCACCTGGAGAGAATCACTCACAGGCCAAGCAACCTATTCTTCCAACTTCAATCACCTCTCTCACCTGGAGAGAATGTTGTACAAACTGGCCAACAAGCCACAGGCAGTCCAGCACTGCGTGGCCACAACAACCAACAGGGAAAATAGACAGGGGCTTTCCAACAGGCTTAGAAATGATAGGATGGTCTCGCGGTTATGGCTTCGGAACAGAGATTCCACACACAGGTTCGATGGTTCAGACAGAGGGTGTCTCAGCTTTTCAAAACTCAACACATGCTATCCTCGAAATCAACACATACTTTTCCCCACGGTTTCATAATTGCACCAGGGTATCTCTTGCAGAGGTCGGACGGGTTCACGCTCAGGCAGTCAAGTCGAATGGAGGAGGAACCCCAGACATGACTCATCTCAGCCATTTTATTTGCATGCACCTAGGTTGACACTTGTCACCCATAAAACTGCATGCGTTTCTTCAGCATGCATTCCTCCCACAATTTGGAAATCACATGTCCTTCCAAAAGAACTTAGGATAAAAACATATTACTCACATGTCTTTTGGGATAATATTAAAATATTATTCCCCAAGGAATTAAGTCCCTAGGCTCAACACTTAGCCCCTAGGCTCCACACTTAGCCCCCTTTTCCCACCTTCCAACCCCTAATCCTTTGCCCACTCTCTGGAAGCTTAGTTCCCCATCACTCATTCATCGTGGTCGATCTGCACGCGACGGTGTTTATATTTTTATTAATAATGCGCATAGATACATGTACAAAATGAGGCTCTTGGCCTTCAACACTTAGGCTCTCTGGCCTAATAATCACATAATCCTACAAGATTATATAACTTGGCTCACCAGCCTATACAACATAATTTACAATTCATTTCATAAATAATATTTACAATAGGGCTCGGCCTTGGGGACATTACAAAATGACTGTAAATCGGGCATTCTTCCTTTTCCAAGAAGATCAAGTGTTGGTGGTCTGCTCATATGATGAGATATATTTTCATATGAAGGGCATTGGATGGAGACTGGGGAAAGGTTTGGATTGGTAGAGGAAGAGGGATCAACGTCTTTTGTCATAAAATGAGCTAGGAATTTTTTCTGAATTTCTTTTTCTTCTGGGATATATACATGATAAATGATAGATATGGGTGCATGGGGAAGAACAAAAGACCGAGGAATTGGTTTATCTGGATGAGTATCCTTCTCTTGTATTTTTAAGAGAGTTTTTCCCACTACTAAAAAAGCTTCACCTAATCCTTCCATTAATTTCTCGTGATTTTTAGCAGAATCATCAGTTTTCTTTACTAACTCTTGTGTTTTTTCTACATAATTAGTAATGTCCATTACTCTGATATTTAATTGGTTTACAGATTGGACTATTGTGTTTGTAGAAACTTGTAGATCTTTGATTTGTCCTTTTCAGGCATAATCATTTATTACAAAAGTGTGAGTAGCCATTTGTAACACCCTGTTTCCCCCAAATTTGTAATTAATCCTAATACAGGAATTACCATGCTAATGCATGATGACAATGTGAATGTATGATGTGAAGGGACCTTATGAAGAAGGTCAATAAATGTAAATAACATTATGAATTTATATTAAAGGACTGCTGAGAGGGGATGTGCGGAAAAGAGACCACGATGGTGGTGGAGGGAACCTTGAAAAAGGGGCGTTAATTTCCACCAAGAATAAAATACCGTATTTGGACTCCACTGGCCCGGAGAACCAAAAGCAGCTCGCTAGCCCTGAAATAAATGCCTTGCAGGCTGGTAGGTTGATGGCTTGATGAGGGATGGAGAGGTGAACCGCCTATTCGTAGAGCCATCATGACTGACCAGCGCGAGGGTAATCGTGCCACACGCAACCTCGCGAGAGGATAAGGCATATGGCAGAATTGATTGAAGGGGACGGACGCGAGGGGAACTTTGGCAGTTCTATGCAGAGTGAGTGACCGCAGAGAGGAGGGGATTGCAACCTTCGCTCCTGGGCACTGGCAGACAAAGAGACACAGGTCTCAGGACATCGTGGTCTCAGCTCGGGGGTGGCTAGTGGTAAATCCATTAGGAGTCACTACGCCTACGGTTGGGTGGAAACGAGCACCCCTCTCAGTAGTTGCTTCCAATGCTGAAGTTATTTCTGATAAGTGTTTTGCTTATATTAAATTTGAAATTTATATGCTGTCACATATGTTCATAGACTGGTGGAATTGTAAATGTTTTCTGTGAAAGAATGTCTGTGCAATAATTGTTAAATAAGGAGTAGCTATTAGCTCATAGAACAATGAGATAGTAACTGATTTCAGCGTGAGGATGTGTGCGTAGTGCTTGATATGAATGAGTCGATATATGCTTAACACCGAGGAAACCGTGCTTGACTTACGTTGAGAAATGAATCTAATCATGCCCAGCCACTCTCGGGAAGCTGTCTCCCTTTATCTGCTCCCTGGAATACCCCGGTAAGGATCTCTTCACAGAGATTCCCTCCTCGGAAAGGTTCACCAAGAACCCAGAATAGGGACTCAAACGTACAGACCTTATTAACCCTGTACAAGGAGGAACGATCCTATTAAGGTTCCAAGATAGTAGTGTTGTGAGATGAAATAAAGTCGACGGATGAGATCTCGTCGGAGGACCCATAGTCATTCACGACCATTAGATTGACGGAAGTAACAAAGGCGTTACATACCTTGACCCTTTGTCCTCTATCATCGTGAGTAACAAAGAATTTTGGATCGTAAACTCCAAGACCCAAACAAACGAATCTAGACCGTTAGATCTCGGTCCAATTACCCGTTAGCCGTTGGATCTGGAGAAGCTGCGCAGGGGTTAAGCGCAGGGGTAGGCATGCGAGGAAATGATCTGAACCGTCGGATCTTGGATCATAGTCCCGACAACCGTCAGATCTCGAGAAGATGCGCCGAAGTTAAACTCTAGTGTGCAGAGGAAGAGTCCTAGCCGTTGATCTTGGCAGGACACGTGTCAGCATTTGGGAGGCATCGGGATGTTTACCATCGGATATTTGGGGAGTATAGAACCGTTACATACTGAAATCGCGATACGCGATTTCCCGATCAGATCTGGACCGTCCATTGTGCAGGATGCATGTCAGGAGATCCTGTAAAGTCGGGGATCGAGAAATCGGGGTTTCCGGAAACAAAAGACTCATACATATTGAAATTGCGATACGCGATTTCCCGATCAGATCTGGACCGTCCATTGTTCGAGGATGCGTGTCAGAGGATCCCGTAGAGTCGTGGATCGGGAAATCGGGGTTTTCGAAGATAAGGAAACTGCGTCGCTGGGAATCACGATCAACGATATCCCGACGGTGACGTAAGCATGGTGGGACCACTAGAGTTAGAGTGAAGGACAGGTGTCCATCATCTGGGAAGAGTCGGGAAACCCGTAGGAAAATCCTGGTACAATCATAGCCGTCCATCTGTGAGACAGGTGGTTGCCATCGAGAACCATCGGCGATTGGCCCATCGGAAAATCGGAGTTCTCGAGGCAATGAGAACCAGGACATCATAAGTTCTGAAACCCCGAGAATAAATCTGGGCCATCCGTCTGCGAGGACAGGTGGCAAAGGATCGGGCGCCGTCGGAGTTTTGTTCATCGAAGTTTTCGATGGTAAGGAAATTGTGCAACAGGAAATCGCGATCCGCGATTTCCCGATGAGATCTGAGTCGTCCATCTGAGGGACAGGTGTCGGAGATCAAGGCGCTATCGGAGTTTGACGCATCAGAAGATCGGAGATTCCGAGGACATGGAATGTTCACAACAGGAAATCGCGATCCGCGATTTCCCGATGGGATCAACACCATCCACCAGCGAGGACGCGTGGCGAGAAATCCCAGAAAGTCGGAGTTCGGAAAATCGGGAATCGGCGTGTCGGGGATTTCAAGGACATGTAACCCTTACATTACAAAACCGCGATATACAAAATCCTGACACCATCATAAGCCGTTGATTCAAGGGACACGTGTCGAGCATCCGGAGAGAATCGGGGTTCGGGATATCGCGAGCCCTGGGTATAGGTGTTTTGTGTCATCGCAAATGCCGAAACCCCGATGGAAGGTTATACGGCTGCAGTCATATGGTAAGTGGTCACATGGACCATGGTATAGCCAAGGGGGCTAGCCAGTGTAAAGGTGCGTCGAGAATCCAGAGGACTTGTGCGCCATGACATTGAAAGGCGCCAAGCCCCGACAAGAATTAAGACTGTGGTCTTATGAACGTTGTGGTCGTATTGACCAGGACTTAGCCCGGAAAGCCAATACGCTAGGAGCACATCGGGGATCGGAGGATCGGGAGTTCCGGGTACATGTGCACCTCGGCACCGCAAACTCCGAAACCCCGACGAGAAGCTGTCGCATGGTCCTATAGGAACCGGTCGTGTGGATCAAAGACTTAGCCAAGTGGGGCTGAGGCAACCAAGGAGTGAATCAGAGATCGACGATCAGTGATGGTAGTTGCCAAGACATCATGGGTGTCAAAACCCCGATAGAAGGAACCCTGAATCCCGATATAGAACCAGGGATTAGCATTTCGCTAATACAGGTTTGTGGAGATTTCTCATGTATGGGAGATTAACCCAATTTTTTTTTTAATTATGATAGTGGGTGTGTTACAAAGTGGTATCAGAGCATGGTTACAACACTTGGCCTGCTTGGGCTCAGGCACGGGCCGCGTTAGAAGATATTGTTATCTGCGTTTCTCTTTAAGGAGAAGGACTGCAGAATGAAACTATAATTTGGAACTTCTATAACCCCTCTGTTAAAATGGCAACTACTCTTATAGGAGTAGGGATGCACTGATCGTTATCACTGATAAGATTGGAGTGCGAATGACCGAGGTAGAATAAATTGTGCTATGAAGCTGCACGAGCTGGACAAGGGACATGAACTGAGTTGTTCTGCTTTAATGTAACGATGGCTACCTACTAAAGTAGGCAGAGTCTCTTGCGATTAAGATGGCTGGTTAGGTAAGGATTAGTACCCAAAGGAAGAACCCCTCCATGGTTTGGGAAATATGGTAAGGACTAGTAGGATCCTTAGAAAGCTATGACCATTGTATTATTCAGAAACTAAACCCTGAACATATAATTCCTCATGAATGAGAGGACTAGTGAAAATATGTAAGGTCAAATTTACCTAACCTATAATGGTTAGAACCGACAATGAGGATACCCTATTTGAGGAGTCCTTTGGGACTATTGCTAATTCCCAAGAGTGACCCTTGTTGGTCGTTTCCATGAAGGAGGATAACACCTATAGGAGTTAGGACTGTGAGATTAGTCCTGTAAGTAACTTAAAATCTAAGAAAACATAGCAATGAGAAATTCGCGAAAGGATCATAGCAGATGATCAAGGAGAGAATTGTACCTTTGATCGTCCAGAGAAAATTTCGCAATTTTGGAGGCCAAAGGATTCGAGGTTCTCCATAATAGAAATACTGAAGTCATGAAATGCGAAATCGCAACATAATCACAACCGACGGTTGAAGAGCCGT
Organism: Picea engelmannii; assembly: GCA_009831015.1. NCBI lineage: Eukaryota > Viridiplantae > Streptophyta > Pinopsida > Pinales > Pinaceae > Picea > Picea engelmannii. The sequence continues at coordinate 1,574,135 of ML777686.1, read as the reverse complement.
TGATCTAGAGCTTCGAAGTTTCGTCTATGAGAAAATGGAAGCGTAGACTTCCCAAGTCGCGCCAGGTAAATCACCAATTTGATCAGGTCCGTTGATTGCCAGAGACATCTGGACCGTGGGATCCAGATTTTCGGGGGCCGCACAGATTAGAAGTTGGGAAACGGTGGAGCATTGTCCACGGATTCACCGAAATACGTGATCCTGATGCGTGTCTGAGAATTAACCCCAGAGTCCGAGCGAAGGGTCATGTAGATGAAATAGCCAAGAAAACCTTAGCCTTGGTCTTTCGGGTTTTCGGATTTCGGGAGTCGGGGAAGACAGAATTCCTTGCAACACGAATTCTGAAATCACGAAATGCGAAGCACCCTTTTTAAAATTTGGATCGTGGTCACCGTCGGTGGTCGCGTGAGGAGAGGGTGTAAGCCAGTATAATGAGTAGTGCATGAGTTCAATGCACCAAGGAGATTCCTATTAAAAAGCCTGATAATCATACCAGTAAGGTATGAATGGTATATAAAACGTGCAAGTAATGCACATGTAGGATGTAAGAGCATAAATATACTAAAGGCCCAGCATGATGGCCCTGATGAGTGAAACGTGAGGCATGACTTACACTTGCAAAAATTGAATGAATACCATGAATGCATGGTTGACTCCGTTCTTAAGAGTCGTGAAGGATCTGTCTTGAAGGATAGCTTAAAGGGAATGTACTCCATATCCCTAGGAAAAATCCAGTGCAATTAAACGAAAGAGTAAACGAGCAAGGATGCTTTGTTGTCACGATAAGAGGCAAATGTTTATGCCTTTGCAGATCACAATGAGAAGGATTGTGAATAAATCCTGAGATGAGTAATTTAAAAAAAAATAAAAAAAATGGAATTGTATGTAGGCTATGAAATATAACTATGATAGCTACATGAAGGCTTAGGATTAGGAAAGTGGTTAAGTACATCATAGATGTAAGTTAACAAAGATGCATGTTTATATTCCTTAAGGGAATATTGGGTAGACCACTAAAAAGCTAACTCAAGGTTGAGGCCATCACAGTGGTGATGGATCTGCAAAGAGGAAGTTGCATGCTGAAGGAGTTCCCGGTGGAGGAACTGTATAAGGTCTCTGTCAGAGGAATAGAGTCACAACCCTGATAATTGTTGAAGGATTGGACAATGGGCTGTGAGGCCTGTCCATGTATAAGAATCATGTAGGTAATAGAAGACTAATAACCGAATATTGACCATTCTGATAACCTAATGGAAGTGTGTAGGATGAACATGTTCCTGACTCATTATGAACAAAGAGTTGCTACTAAAGCATGTTGAAGCATCCTAAGAATTAGGATGGGCCTAAACCAGGGCTGCTCAGAAAAAGGGCAGCTGTGGAAACCAGTTTGGTTGGTAAGAGGCCAGTAAACCCCTGAGTATGATTAACTGAATAAATGAGTACGTTTAATTGATACAGCTTGGTTGAAGTTGTGATTGAGGAAAGGCAATGAGACCTTAGGGATAACTTGACTGGGCTGAAAATCCCCAGGCGATGTAGAAAGAATTGGAAGAAGGGGAGAGCCCTCAATTATCTCTTTGACTATGCATCACGCTTTTAGGGGATGAGAAAGCCGGTACATTGATGAACGAAAATTCTTTGACACCATAATAATGATGGTTGTAATGATGTGAAAATGATTTAGAATTGTTGTGTTACACTCATGAAAAACATTAAGGATAATGTGATGAAGTGCATACTGATATGCTAGACATGCCTGAAAATGTTTTTATTAGTTAAACACTATGATATTTGCATTTCAATTCATGACGATTAATATGCCTATGGTGTATGTCATGTGTAGAAAGGAATAATATTGGAACTGTTGAGGAAGACAGTTGCCAATAATGAACAACCTCAAGCAGAGAGTGACCTCGGAAACGCTGCGGTAGAAAGGTTGTTGAAGAGACTGTGGAAATCCCGCTAAAGTACTATTGATAAGGTAGAGGACAGAGAAAGGGTGCAAGTAGCCAAGAACAGGTATAAAGGTATTCGTGCCTGTGTGGCACAGGGTATGAAGGGATTTGGTAAGAACCCCTTCCGAAATATTTATTATTGCATGCTATACCTGAAAAATATTTGGTAAGGGCGCAGTTGTACGCCTTGGATACCCGAGTAGGGTATGATTCGGGGAGGATGACCTGAATAATGGAGGCACGAACCTCTGATACTAAAAGAACGATTGTAACCTTCTGAAGAATTCATGAACTGATATGTCATGAACACATGGACCAATCAAGGAACGATTGGAAATAAAAGTGCTCATGGATAGCACGTTTCTTGGAATTACTTCCAGGAAATGCATAATTGCATAAAAGACAAACAATGGATTTCTCATTGAGGAAGGAGGACCTTCCAACATTTTTACTCATGTGGTAAATGTGTTAGAAAAAAAAAAAAATCAAATTTGGGTGGCCATGAGTGTTGGCACCCTCGTTATTAATGAAGGCATAATTCGCGGGTGAATTCATGCGAAACTTTTAAGTTTAATATATACTAATTTGGGGGTCGTGATCGGCCTATGACAGGAAGCGTAGATTCTGTTGAAATAATGAATGAAAGCGAGTAAACCATATGAGGAGAGGATCGGTTAAATCCCAACACCCCATGACCAAGAACCGGTACTAAAGTGTGACAAACTTAGAATCAATGCAAGAGTGTATTGGGTATGAATGTGGCGAAGGATAGTGGCAGAGTTGTTAAAACCCTTTGAAATGTTGAATTACGTTGAATATATATATATATATATATCGAGAATCTAACAATTTGTTTGGTTGATTGAGGAATAAATTGTAGGAAATAGAGGGTCATGAATATGGCAGTAAGGTAAGCCCATAGGAAAGACTGATTGCCTGTTGGGCCAAACTGCAAGAATGGTATTTCCCTTTGAGGAAGTAATTTAATCATTAAAGTGTGCACAATTCTAAGATTGTTATGACGGTGTGGTAAAGGTGCAATAAAATGTATATGCATGGAAAAGCTAACATGTTGTTTGGCCGAATGAAGTTGAAAGTGCAGGAATCAAAAGGGGTCTTGGATATGGCAGCATAGTAAGCCCATAATGAAGTCCAATTGCCTGCTGAGCCAAACCATTATGGGGAGGAAAGTCCCATAATTATGAATTTGGGTTCCTGTGCGGAAGAAATATGAAAACAAATCGTGAGAATGGAAAAATCTGTGGGTGACAGGTTTGCAATAAAAATTTTGAAAGTTAGAATTGATGATAATGTCTCATGAATTTTGTATATCCGTGATACAGGTTAGAAGAAAAGACATGTTCAGAAAGGTACAATTGAAGGATGTCAAAACTGAAGGAGATGAACATGACTACTAAGCCATGAAAACCCTATGATGAGTCATGATCGCCTGAAATAAATTTGTGTTGAGGTAACACCAGCCGGAGGGACGCCTCGGAAGAGCAAGTACGAGGGACGCCTCGACTGTAAGACTCGATAGAGTCTCTAAAATTCTTCTTGTGCGAGAAAACCTTGGCAGGGCAAGATGGATTGCCCGAGGGACTGTATAACAGTGAAGGGGATGCCTGAGCCTGGGCCTGGAGGGTGAGTGACCGCAAGGAAGAGGAGACCTTACTAATTTGTGAAAACTATTGGGATAATGCATACAATGGGTAGTTTCCCGTGCAGGGAAAACCTTGGAAAGAAAGATGAAATTATGATGGCTCTTGTGAGCTATTGAGTTGGAATTAAGCATCCAACAGGTATGTCAGGGAGAACGATCAGCATGATAACAAAATTACCATACGGATACAAATTCATGAACTGCACAGATAAGTATTGTGCTAAGAGTATGAAATTTTCCTTTTTCTTTTGAAATTTGAACATCAGCAAGACGTTTTCTTTTTGCACAACTTTGTGAATTAATGTGCTTGTTGTCCAGGAATTATTGAAGGAAGATGACNAAGATCAAGACGTCGGAAGTGGCCGAATAAGAAAGGCATGACAGGTGTTTTGAGAAAGAACACCGAGGACGGTGTTCCTTTAAGGGGGAGGGAATTGTAACACCATGTTTCCCCCAAATTTGTAATTAATCCTAATACAGGAATTAAGATGCTAATGCATCATGAAAATGTGAATGTATGATGTGAAGGGACCTTATGAAGAAGGTCGATAAATGTAAATAACATTATGAATTTATATTACAGGACTGCTGAGAGGGGATGTGTGGAAAAGATACCACGATGGTGGTGGAGGGCACCTTGAAAAAGGGGCGTTAATTTCCACCAAGAATAAAATACCGTATTTGGACTCCACTGGCCTAGAGAACCAAAAGCGGCTCGTTAGCCCTAAAATAAATGCCTTGCAGGCTGGTAGGTTGATGGCTTGATGAGGGATGGGGAGGTGAACCGCCTATCTGTAGAGCCATCATGACTGACCAGCGCGAGGGTAATCGTGCCACACACAACCTCGCGAGAGGATAAGGCATATGGCAGAAGCGATTGAAGGGGGCGGACGCGAGGGGAACTCTGGCAGTTCTATGCAGAGTGAGTGACCGCAGAGAGGAGGGGATTGCAACCTTCACTCCTGGGCACTGGCAGACAGAGAGACGCAGGTCTCAGGACATCGTGATCTCAGCTCGGGGGTGGCTAGTGGTAAATCCATTAGGAGTCACTACGCCTATGTTTGGGTGGAAACGAGCACCCCTCTCAGTAGTTGCTTCCAATGCTGAAGTTATTTCTGATAAGTGTTTTTCTTATATTACATTTGAAATTTATATGCTGTCACATATGTTCATAGACTGGTGGAATTGTAAATGTTTTCTGTGAAAGAATGTCTGTGCAGTAATTGTTAAATAAGGAGTATCTATTAGCTCATAGAACCATGAGATAGTAACTGATTTCAGCGTGAGGATGTCCGCGTAGTGCTTGATATGAATGAGTCGATATATGCTTAACACCGAGGAAACTGTTCTTGACTTACGTTGAGAAATGAATCTAATCATGCCCAGCCGCTCTCGGGAAGCTGTCTCCCTTTATCTACTCCTTGGAATGCCCCGGTAAGGATCTCTTCACAGAGATTCCCTCCTCGGAAAGGTTCACCAAGAACCCAGAATAGGGACTCGAACGTACAGACCTTATTAACCATGTACGAGGAGGAACGATCCTATTAAGGTTCCAAGATAGTAGTGTTGTGAGATGAAATAAAGTCGACGGATGAGATCTCGTCGGAGGACCCATAGTCATTCACGACCATTAGATTGACGGAAGTAACGAAGGCGTTACATACCTTGACCCTTTGTCCTCTATCATCGTTAGCAACGAATAATTTTGGATCGTAAACTCCAATACCCAAACGAACGAATCTAGACCGTTAGATCTCGGTCCAATTACCCGTCAGCGGTTGGATCTGGAGAAGCTGCACAAGGGTTAAGCGTAGGGGTAGGCATGCGAGGAAATGATCTGAACCGTCGGATCTTGGATCATAGTCCCGACAACCGTCAGATCTCGAGAAGATGCGTCGGAGTTAAACTCTACTGTGCAGAGGAAGAGTCCTAGCCGTTGATCTCGACAGGACACGTGTCAGCGTTTGGGAGGCGTCGGGATGTTTACCATCGGAGATTTGGGGAGTATAGAACCGTTACATATTGAAATCGCGATATGTGATTTCCTGATCAGATCTGGACCGTCCATTGTGCAGGACGCGGGTCAGGAGATCCCGAAAAGTCGGGGATCGGGAAATCGGGGTTTCCGGAAACAAAAGACTCATACATATTGAAATCGCGATACGCGATTTCTCGATCAGATCTGGACCTTCCATTGTTCGAGGACGTGTGTCAGAGGATCCCGTAGAGTCGCGGATCGGGAAATTAGGGTTTTCGAGGATAAGGAAACTGCGTCGCTAGGAATCGCGATCGGCGATATCCCGACGGTGACGTAAGCATGGTGGGACCACTAGAGTTAGAGTGAAGGACAGGTGTCCATCATCTGGGAAGAGTCGGGAAACCCGTAGGAAAATCCCGGTACAATCATAGCCGTCCATCTGTGAGACAGGTGGCTACCATCGATAACCATCGGCGATTGGCCCATCGGAAAATCGGAGTTCTCGAGGCCATGAGAACCAGGACATCATAAGTCCCGAAACCCCAAGAATCAATCCGGGCCGTCCGTTTGCGAGGACAGGTGGCAAAGAATCGGGCGCCGTCGGAGTTTTGTTCATTGGAGTTTTAGATGGTAAGGAAATTGTGCAACAGGAAATCGCGATCCGCGATTTCCTGATGAGATCTGAGTCGTCCATCTGAGGGACAGGTGTCGGAGATCAAGCCGCTATCGGATTTTTACGCATCGGAAGATTGGAGATTCCGAGGACATGGAATGTTCACAACCGAAAATCGCGATCCGCGATTTCTCGATGGGATCAACACCGTCCATCAGCGAGGACGCGTGGCGAGAAATCCCAGAAAGTCGGAGTTCGGCAAATCGAGAATCGACGTGTCGGGGATTTCAAGGACATGAAACCCTTACATTACAAAACCGCGATATGAGAAATCTCGACACCATCATAAGCCGTTGATTCAAGGGACACGTGTCAAGCATCCGGAGAGAATCGGAGTTCGGGATATCGCGAGCCCCGGGTATAAGTGTTTTGTGTCATCGCAAATGCCGAAACCCCGATGGAAGGTTATACGGCTACAGTCATATGGTAGGAGGTCACATGGACCATGGTATAGCCAAGGGGGCTAGTCAGTGTAAAGGCGCGTCGAGAGTCGAGAGGACTTGTGCGCCATGACATTGAAAGGCGCCAAGCCCCGACAAGAATTAAGACTGTGGTCTTGTGAAAGTTGTGGTCGTATTGACCAGGACTTAGCCCGGAAAGCCAATACGCTAGGAGCACATCGGGGATTGGAGGATCGGGAGTTTCGGGTACATGTTCACCTCGGCACCGCAAACTCCGAAACCCTGATGAGAAGTTGTCATATGGTCCTATAGGAACCGGTCGTGTGGATCAAAGAATTAGCCAAGTGGGTCTGAGGCAACCAAAGAGTGAATCAGAGATCGGCGATCGGTGATGGTAGTTCCCAAGACATCATGGGTGTCAAAACCCCGATAGAAGGAACCCCGAATCCCGATATAGAAACAGGGATTGGCATTTCGCTAATACAGGTTTGTGGATATTTCTCATGTATGGGAGATTAACCCAATTTTTTTTTTAATTATGATAGTGGGTGTGTTACAAAGTGGTATCAGAGCATGGTTACAACACTTGGCCTACTTGGGCTCAGGCACGGGCCGCGTTAGAAGATATTGTTATCTGTGTTTCTCTTTAAGGAGAAGGACTGCAGAATGAAACTATAATTTGGAAACTTCTATAACCCCTCTGTTAAAATGGAAACTACTCTTATAGGAGTAGGGATGCACTGATCGTTATCACTGATAAGATTTGAGTGCGAATGACAGAGGTAGAATAAATTGTTCTATGAAGCAGCACGAGCCAGACAAGGGACATGAACTGAGTTGTTCTTCTTTAATGTAACGATGGCTACCTACTAAAGTAGGCAGAGTCTCTTGCGATTAATATGGTTGGTTAGGTAAGGATTAGTACCCAAAGGAAGAACCCCTCCATGGTTTGGGAAAATATGGTAAGGACTGGTAGGATCCTTAGAAAGCTATGACCACTATATTATTAAGAAACTAAACCCTGAACATATAATTCCTCATGAATGAGAGGACTAGTGAAAATATGTAAGGTCAAATTTACCTAACCTATAATGGTTAGAACC
>ML777686.1:1515021-1530295 GCA_009831015.1 Picea engelmannii | reverse complement strand
GGTTCAACAACTGCAAGAAAAGGAGTTCCTGGTATACAATCTACAGGAAGATCAGCGAGGAGGAATTTCATACCAAGGGAATATTGGTCAAACCATATTAATGTCTTAGGAACTTCAAAGCTAATATTGGTAGAAACATTTCCTAGACCTACAATAGAATATTTAGTAGGGAGCCAGTATTTAGAACAGATCAAATATTGATTGAGTAAATTCATGTCAGAACCAATATCTAACAGAGCATTGAGGAAGAAGATTTCTCCTTCAATTTCTATAATGATTTCAACATGGTATTTCTGGTATTGGATAGTCAATATTTTCATAGCATTTAACCCTTGTAAATGGTTGGGATCATGTCTGGCGATGTGTAGATTATTTTCTTGTTCATTGGCCACATCTTCAAGTGGAGGAGGAGATGATGTCACTTGTTCTTTTAGAGCTTTTATTTCTTGGTGAGCCCAAGAATCAACTTTATATGAATTTTTAGAAGTTCCTTCATATTGATTAAGCTTGAGGCAAAGTTCTGCAACTTCTTTCTTTAGATAAAATACTTCTTTAGCCAAATCATTCAAAGAAGGATGTTGGAGCTTGGTCTCCTTATTGTGCTTGATAAAAGACTTGGTATTTCTTTCAAATGAAGCATCTAAAAATAAAGGCTTCATACCTGTTGAAGAATAAACTCTTGGATCCTTCTGTTTCTGTTCGGAGGCCACTATTTTTAAAAAGGATTCTAGAAGACCTTTATTCATTTCCCCTTCTGGTAAAGATTTTATCTGTGCTAACATTTGAGCATCCTGATCACCTGTGTATTGCCACATACATACTTTTATCTTTTCTCTGTGCTTGGGAGAGTCTGATATTGAATCTGAACTAGAAGAATTTTCACATAAACAATAGTTAGGATCATTGTAATGGCAATGATGAGCCATGAAAATTTCTTCATCGAATGAAGCATACTCAAATTCTGAAGTATCTGTTGATTTTGAGCAACAACCTTCATGGAAAACATGAACTTCTTCTCTCTTGACAAAAGGATTGTGAGGACATTGGTTTGTGGTATGATCATTTGCTCCACACCTGTTACATTGTGTTCTATTTGTTAATTTTCACTCGATTTCTATGCCGACCTTTTGCTGTGCTTATCTGGCCCTTTGTTCAGATATTTTCCCTTTGGAATTTATTGAATTTTTTCCCTCTGGGCATGAGCTTTCAATGTGTCCATATTTACAACATAGCCAGCATTTTATTTTCTGTCTTTCTTGAGCAGAATGTGTTTTTAGTTTTATATCTTCTGGATTAAAGTAGTGAGTTCTTTGTGTATAGCTGGATTTTCTGGCTAGATTCCATCTATCTTTGGTTGTCTTCATATTGTGTTGGTACTTATTTTCTTTCTTTCTCCGCTTGATAGGGTCAGCCATATATAGTCCATATTTTTCATACATAGATTTACTATCTGGTAGATGAGACAATTTCTAGGTAGACTTGTGGACTTTCATATTTGTACATAATCCTATCAAGGCTTTGGTGATGAGTGAGTAAATTTCACCCCAAGTATACATTTCATAAGGTAATTTGAAGATTTCTTTCATTTTGAGATATTCAACAAATTTGCTAGGGATGGGGGCAAGGTATACTTGTTTCCACAAAAGATTCTGGCTATCTTTTACTTCATATATCCTTTGGGTCCATTCTTTGTGGAATTATTCATATTCATACATCTTTCTACATTTGATATTCATTAATATCAGTTCATGTTTGTCAGCAATTTCTTCTTCTGTCCCACACCAGTGTTCTAAGATTTTTGTTGTAATGGATCCAACCATATTACTCTATGGTGTTCCATTAAGGTGATAAACTACATCTCCTTGGTCATCTTTGAGTACTTTTGCTTCCATTTTTGCTATCATTATTGGAGATGAGATAATTTCCCACCATTTACTCAAAGTTCCCGTGAAGCATTGGATCAAAGATTTGCATTCCTCTATTTCAGTTTTCCCTTTCATACACATTATTCTGTAAGAAACATACATTTTGTCAAGCAATTGGAGAATATGGCCAACTCACAAACCATCTATATTCTATTCGAGAAACCATTATTCACCAAATGTGTAATTCTCCCGACCATCAACCCTATGGTCGGGCCAACATTACTACGCGGAATAAAAATACTCACTCTTGATTATATAAACAACATGCATTCAAGCAATGAAACATATTTAAAACTCAGACTAAGCCTAAGAATTAATGCTAACATAATTTTAAAACATGGCATTAGCATTAATTCATATGCACAACAGAGTACATGATAATTATAAATACACAGACATGCAAAAACATAATTGAAACATCATCTGGTACTTATCTTTGAAACAATGCTAGTTCGACCAACCAGGTATAAGCCTTCCACAAACATCCCAGCCTTAGATCACACTGCTCATCAGGCTCAACAGTGGGTCACCCCCGAGCTGGAACTAAGCTCCACCCCAAGGCAAGGAATTCTAGGCTAGGCTGAGGTTATAGGGAAAACACACAATCACAAGGAAGAAATTCTCTCCCAGGAACCACTCATACTCATTGCCCACAGACTCTCATTTCCCACATGCTTGTTCCACCCCAGGAGTATACACCTTCTCTGTCACCTAGACAATCCTTCGGATGCTAACCTCCCTTGCCTTAGGTTTCAACAACAAACCGGACCGGAAGTCTTCGAGCTCTGTGGCAGCTACAGGGTTCCTTCCAGGAGTTCTCTCCTTTCTCTGCGCACTCTTTCACTTGGAGAGAATCGCTCACAGGCCAAGCAACCTGTTCTTCCAACTTCAATCACCTCTCTCACCTGAAGAGAATGTTGTACAAACTGGCCAACAAGCCACATGCAATCCAGCACTACGTGGCCACAACAACCAAAGAGGAAAACAGACATGGGCTTTCCAATAGGCTTAGCAATGATAGGATGGTCTCGTGGTTATGGCTTGGGAATAGAGATTCCACACATAGGTTCGATGGTTCAGACAAAGGGTGTCTCGTCTTTTCAGAACTCAACATAGGCTATCCCCGAAATCAACACAGACTTTTCCCCATGATTTCAGAAATGCACCAGCGTATCTCTTGCAGAGGTCAGACAGGTTCACGCTCAGGCAATCGAGTCGAATGGAGGAGGAACCCCCAACACGGCTCATCTCAGCCATTTTATTTACATGCACCTGGGTTGACATTTGTCACCCATGAAACTGCATGCGTTCCTTCAGCATGCATTCCTCCCACCATTTGTAAATCACGTATCCTTCCAAAAGAACTTAGGATAAAAACATATTACTCACATGTCTTTTGGGATAATATTAAAACATTATTCCCCAAGGACTTAAGTCCCTAGGCTCAACACTTAGCCCCTAGGCTCCACACTTAGCCCCCTTTTCCCACCTTCTAGCCCCTAATCCTTTGCCCACTCTGTGGAAGATTAGTCCCCCATCACTCATTCATCGTGGTTGGTCTGCACGCGACGATGTTTATATTTTTATTAATAATGTGCATAGATACATCTACAAAATCAGGCTCTTGGTCTTCAACACTTAGGCTCTCTAGCCTAATAATCACATAAGCCTACTAGCTAATATAACTTGGCTCACCAGCCTATACAACATAATCTACAATTCATTTCATAAACAAGATTTACAATAGGGCTCGGCCTTGGGGACATTACAATTCCCCTCCCCTTATTTTTGCACTGTCCTCAGTGCAACTTTATAGTGCATCTGCAAGCTTTTCAAAAATTTTCAAAAAGATGCGGGTACTCTGCTCGCATAACATCTTCATGCTCCCATGTTGCGTCCTCAGGACCGTACCAGGTCCACTGGACCTTTACAAGCTCTATGGCTCGATTATGGAGCTGTTTGCTTTTCCTGTCCAATATGCGCACAGGATGCACTTGTAGGACACCTTATGGCTCCACCTGAATCACATTCCAATCAATAACATGATTAGCATCAGGTATATATTTCTTAAGCAATGAAACATGAAACACATTATGTACAGTCATAGATGCAGGTAATGCAAACATGTATGCAACTAACCCAATCCTTTCCAGGATTTCAAAAGGCCCATAGTATCTTGCTGCCAACTTGGCACAACTTCCTAGCTTCAGGGAACTCCTGTTAGTTTTCACTTTCAGGAAAACATGATCACCCACTTTGAATTCTCTGTGGGTTCTGTTCTTATCAGCATAACTTTTCTGCCTGTCCTTGGCAGCTTTCAAATTCTGTTTAATTCTTATCATTTGGTCTTCCATGTCTTTGAGCAACTCTGGCCCAACTACTGCTCTGTCAGCTGGATTATCCCAGCTCACTGGAGTGTTGCACTTTCTTCCATAAAGTGCTTCAAATGGGCTTATCTTCAATGATGCATGATACCCATTATTGTAGGAAAATTATACCAAATGTAGGTAGTCTTCCCATCTTGATGGTTTGTCCATCACGTACATCCTCACTATGTCCTCTATTACTCTGTTCACCCTCTATCTGTCCATGACACTCAGGATGATACGCTGTACTAAAATTCAGATTCGTTCTGAATCCTTTGAACAATCCTTTCCAGAAATTTGAGGTGAATTTCGGGTCCCTATCAGACACAATCGTCTTAGGAATTCCATGTAAGTGTGCCACTTCTTTTAAGAAGATATCAACAACATCTGCTGCCTTGTGAGTGGTTTTTAGTGGAATAAAATGGGCAGCTTTTGTAAGCTTGTCCACCACCACCACGATCGAATCATGCAGTTTGCTCGTTCAGGGAAATCCTGTAATAAAATCCATCGTCACCACTTCCCACTTCCACTCAGAAATGGTTAAAGGCTGCAGCAACCCTGCTGGGTCCCTGTGCTTATCCTTAACTTTCTGGCACTCCATACATATGGTGATTTATTCAACAATTTCTCTCTTCATACCCGGCCAAAAAGAATGGCTCTTGACTACTACCACAGTCTTCTAATATCATGGATGTCCAGCATAAGTCACGTTATGCATTTCTCTTATAATAGCAAGTTTCAAATCTTGGACATTGGGTACATACACTTTGTTTTTGTACATAAGTATTTCATCAACTTCCAGGGTGTAATTTTCCTCTTTCTGTGGTCTCTCACGCTGCTGTAGATTTGCTACCAAATCTCTGTGCTACAAATCTACATTTGCATCTTCCAAAATTCTATCCTTAATATCAGTCTTGTACTTGCTAATGGTTGTAGCATGTAATCCATGCACCTTTCTGCTGAGTGCATCAACCTCCTTGTTTTCCTTCCCTTTGATATGCTTGATATCAAAGTCGTATTCACACAGAAACTCCAGCCACCTGCTTTGTCTAGCATTTAAAGTCGGCTGATCAAACAAATATTTCAGACCATAATGGTATGTTCTCAATTCAAATCTTCTTCCCATGAAGTAATGTCTCCATTTCCTCAAGGCGTGGACGATTGCTGCCAGTTCCAATTCGTGAGTGGAATAATTCTTCTCATGTTCTTTCAATTTCCTGGACTCATAACAGAATACAAATCCATCTTGGCTGAGAACTCCTCCCAACCCTTCCTTACACGCATCTGTGCACACCACAAAATCCATATTTGGATATGCAATCCTAAAGATTGGAGTGTTGGTTAACAGCTGCTTTAATCGCTGGAAACTCTTCTCACACTCTTCAGTCCACTGGAAATTTTTCTCTTTCCTTTGCATGGAAGTGATAGGGTGAGCTATCTTTGAAAAACCTGCTATAAACCTTATGTAGAAGCCCGCCAAACTCATAAAGGATCTAACTTCTATCACATTCTGTGGTGATGACCATTCTCGGATGGCCTCAACCTTCTCAGGATCCACAATGATCCCTTCTTCCAAAATAATGTGCCCCAAGTAATGGATCTGCCTTTGGTAAAATGAGCATTTGCTCAATTTAGCAAACAGTTGGTGTCCTCTCAACACTTGCAACACTAGTCTTAGGTGTTGTTCATGCTCTTCCTCTGACTTGGAATACACCAATATGTCATCGAGGAAGACTATGACAAACTTGTCTAAATAGTTCCTGAATACACCAGTCATCAAGCACATAAAAACAGCCGGTGCGTTTGACAGTCCAAATGGCACCACTGTGAAATCATAATGACCGTACCTTGTTCTAAAGGCGGTCTTGCTGATATCCTCATCCTTTATTCTTACCTGGTGATATCCCTATCTGAGATCTATCTTCAAAAATATTTTTGCACCCTTCAATTGATCGAAAAGATCATTGATCATCGACAGAGGATACTTGTTCTTGACAGTTACCTTGTTCAACTGTCGGAAATCAATGCACAACCTCAACGTCCCATCCTTATTCTTCATGAACAGGACCGGAGCACCCCAAGGTGACACATTGGGGCGAATGTACCCCTTCTTCAGAAGCTCTTCGAGTTGCAATTACAACTCTTTCAGCTTTGGCGTACTCATTCTATAAGGAGCTTTCGACACCAGAGTTGCTCCAGGCATCAAATTTATAGAATAATCAATGTCTCTCTTCGAAGGTAGTCCAGGTACCTCCTGAAATACGTCCTTGAACTCTGTGAGTACCTCATGGTCTCCAATTCTTGATACTTCATCTCTGGATGCTTCCTCCACATGGGTTGCAAATAATTGACAGCCTTTCCTGTAACACTTCTTCAGCTCCATGGCTGAGACTTCTCTAATAGCCACAACTCTAGGAATTCCTTGGACTATTTTCCGATTTCCCTCCTCATCTAGGCATGTAAACCTCTTGTTATGACAGTCCATGAGGGCATGGTGCTAGTCCAACCAATCCATCCAAATTAAGCAGTCATAAGATCCTAAAGGAAGAACATTCAATTCAGCCTTCGTGCTCAATCCATTCATGTCTATCGAACATGATTTAACCAATTCAGTGACCTTCCCCTTGGTTCCTGTAACCAACTGCACTAACCAAGACCTTTCATGTTTGATTATTGATAAATACAAACCTTCCACCACCCTAGGATCTACATAACTGTGGCTAGCCTCGGAATCAATTAAAATAATAAATGGTTGGTTGTTGATCATACCTTCCACTTCAATCATGTGCGATTGAAATTCTTCTTGCTTATTATCTAGGGTTGCGTAGATCCTTGGCATCCTTATGCCCATATCCTCCATTGTTTCAGCTTACTGGACATTGTGGATGACTCTCACTTTATCTTTTCTCTGGGGGCAGTCTCGGTACCTATGGTTTCCTTTACAGCCCCAACACTCCATAGGTGGTGGTTTGGGCATTTGCTCACCCACTTCAGCCTTCCTGGGCTCTTTGAAAGATGGTTGTCCCTAAGGACTGTTTCTTAAAAAGGGAGGCTTGTTTCCCTTCTACCTCTGTTCTTTCCTGAACTTCTTCTGATCATCCCAAGCCTTCTGAAAAGTAGGCCTTTCTCTTTGCTGTTCATATAAGCATTTATCCCTTCTTATTGTTTCTTCCATAGTCTTAGGATCATCATACTGAATCTTGTCACCAATAGAAGGTGGCAGTCCACTCATATATCTATGAATCTTGACAGCAACATATTTAATGAATGGGACATACTTTAGTAGTTCCAAAAACCTTCGTTCATATTCATCGATGGTCATGATGACCAACTTGAGTTCGAAGAACTCCTTCATCTTTTTGTCATAGTACCTTTTGGTCAGGTATTTCTTCTCGAAATACCTCTTGAACTCCTTCCAAGTGATATATTTCTCACTAATGTATTGCACCTTCACAAACTGATCCCACCACATGGATGCTTTTCCCTTCAATTGATACATCGTAATTCTTCCTTCTGCATGAGGGGAATAATTCTGTAGTTGGAAATATTTCCTCATGCCTAGTAACCATGTTTCGACATCTTCCTCCTTCTTATGTTCTCCATCGAACGTTGGAGGCTTGATATTGTTCATCTCTCCTTTCATTTCATCCCTTCCAGATGTTCGGTGTTTTCTAGTAAGGGACGGGCTTGAACTACTGTGTGCCTCCCTATTGGAATGCTTTTGGGAGCGACGATGATGTCTACTACCAATCCTCGACCTCGTTCTTCTCTCAGGGGTTCTGACACTTCTTGATCTTCTTTTCCTCTCAGGGGTCGTACGACTCTCTGTCTTGCTTAAATCACTCCTCTTCTCCAACTTCCTTTCTATTCTTTCTAGGTTTTTCAACACTTTTAAGTTGAATTCTCCCTACTGATCTCTGACCCTCATGAGCTTTTGGCTATCAGCTCGGCGAGCCTGGGCATCTTTCTTCAATCTTTCAATGAGTTTCATCATATGTCCTTCCTTATCCAATTATCTTCCGTTCCCATTGGATTTCGATCCTTCGACTCCCAGGTTGACATCCCTTCCTTCTCTTTCGCTCTTTGAAATGGAGGCAATCCACACCTCTTCCATTTCTATATTCGGCATAGATTCACGATTGTCCTGACACTTGTTGAACTCTGCACACACAATGTACAATCAACCAAAGTTTTTCAGGCCCTTAAGCCTTCAATAAACTTACACCACTCATAAACCAACATGAACAAGAAACAATGTTTCGATTCCATTAGTTTTTTGAGCTCTCTTTGGCTCTACAAATTTTTGGGTCTTCGGAGCTTTGGGGTCTCGGTCCACGAAAATCCAATAGTTAAATCCTTGACAGTTCTTTTGTCTTCGAAAATTTCGGGACTTCGGCATTTTGGGTTTTCGGGTGATAGCTTCCTCTTTCTCCCTACCCTCGTAACCAAAGGCACCTTTCACAACTTTGCGATCTTGCGAGTTCGCGAGTCGAAGACCCTCGACTCTTCTTCCTCCAAAGTCGATACCCGAAATGCGATACGGGTATGGCTCCCTCCTTGCTAGTGCCTTCTACATATAACCGTAGGCTAGAGCTAAGAGCTAGCACCTCTCTCAATTCGCAACTTCGCGAGTTGGAGTGTTGAGACCTCGTGCTCCTCCTTTGCGAATTCTGAAATCCCAATTTGCTTTACTCTTTGGGCCCACAATACAGCTGTCACCCTTAATCATGGTGGTGCGTGGTATGTTCAGGAGGTTCCACGTCACCTTCGGTGATGTCATCGAGACCCACCATTCTCGCTTGTCTTCCCGACTCACTGGCACGTGGTACACCCATGTGTCCACGTCTATTCCAAAGCAATCCAACGGTTAGACTTCTCTCAGATCTACTACACAGATATTTTCGACGTTTTGGGATTTCGGGCATCGAGAGTTCGTGCATCCGCACATCTCGACTTTCGTTTGCCAAAATCCCAAAATTACCATCTACCCCTCCTCTTGATCCAACGGTCAAGTTCCTATCTTACGATCTATGGTGTAGATAGTTTCAGAATTTAGCGTTTCGCTATTTTGTGACTTGAGAAAACAAGGTTCTTCCCTTTTGGTTTCTCGGGTGCTGAAACGTCGTCCGACAGCCACATGTTCCCCCCGATGGATGGTCCCGACAAATTCGGGGTTTCGCGTATCGCTATTTCCACGTTCCTGTGCAACTCAAAAGGGTTTTTAAACCCTGTGCACGTTTTCCAGATCTGACGGTTGTGAGGGTTCTCCTTTCCTCCCGATCAGATCCAACATCTCCAACCCTTCTGGTGTTGAGTCCTCTCTCCCTGTGGTCAGATACCACATAGGATGTGGTTTCATAACACCTCTACACCTCCTAAACTTGGTAACGCAGTCAAGTAACTCCTTGACACTCAGGAGCATTCAAAGGTCTGAAATTGGTCCTCTAGACACAATTTCTCCTCAAACTCTCGGTCCAAAGACCACTCAACTAGCCCATCTAGGCTCAACGTCGAAACCTTGGCTCTGATACCATACTGTAACGCTCCCAACCATCAACCCTATGGTCGGGCCAACATTACTATGTGGAATAACAATACTCACTCTTGATTATATAAACAACATGCATTTAAGCAATGAAACATATTTAGAACTCAGAGTAAGCCTAAGAATTAATGCTAACATAATTTTAAAACATGGCATTAACATTAATTCATATGCACAACAGAGTACATGATAATTATAAATACACATACATGCAAAAACATAATTGAAACATCTTCTGGTACTTATCTTTGAAACAGTGGTAGTTCCACCAACCAGGTGCAGGCCTTCCACGAACCTCCCAGCCTTAGATCACACTGCTCATCAAGCTCAGCAGTGGGTCACCCCCGAGCCTGGACTAAGCTCCACCCCAAGGCAAGGAATTCTAGGCTAGGCTGAGGTTTCAGGGAAAGCACACAATCACAGGGAAGGAATTCTCTCCTAGGAACCACTCATACTCACTGCCCACATACTCTCCTTCCCCACATGCTTGTTCCACCCCAGGAGTATACACCTTCTCTTTCACCTAGATAGTCCTTCAGCTGCTAACCTCCCTTGCCTTGGGTTTTAGCAACAGACCAGACTGGAAGTCTCCGAGCTCTGTGGCAGCTACAGGGTCCTTCCAGGAGTTCTCTCCTTCCTTTGCACACTCTCTCACCTTGAGAGAATCACTCACAGGCCAAGCAACCTATTCTTCCAACTTCAATCACCTCTCTCACCTGGAGAGAATGTTGTACAAACTGGCCAACAAGCCACACACAGTCCAGCACTGTGTGGCCACAACAACCAACGAGGAAAATAGACAGGGGCTTTCCAACAGGCTTAGCAATGATAGGATGGTCTCGCGGTTATGGCTTCGGAACAGAGATTCCACACACAGGTTCGATGGTTCAGACAGAGGGTGTCTCGGCTTTTCAAAACTCAACACATGCTATCCCCGAAATCAACACATACTTTTCCCCACGGTTTCATAATTGCACCAGGGTATCTCTTGCAGAGGTCGGACGGGTTCACGCTCAGGCAGTCAAGTCGAATGGAGGAGGAACCCCCGACATGACTCATCTTAGCCATTTTATTTGCATGCACCTGGGTTGACACTTGTCACCCATAAAAATGCATGCGTTCCTTCAGCATGCATTCCTCCCACAATTTGGAAATCACATGTCCTTCCAAAAGAACTTAGGATAAAAACATATTAGTCACATGTCTTTTGGGATAATATTAAAATATTATTCCCCAAGGACTTAAGTCCCTAGGCTCAACACTTAGCTCCTAGGCTCCACACTTAGCCCCCTTTTCCCACCTTCCAGCCCCTAATCCTTTGCCCACTCTCTAGAATCTTAGTTCCCCATCACTCATTCATCGTGGTCGATCTGCATGCGGCGGTGTTTATATTTTTATTAATAATGCGCATAGATACATGTACAAAATGAGGCTCTTGGCCTTCAACACTTAGGCTCTCTGGCCTAATAATCACATAATCCTACAAGCTTATATAACTTGGCTCACCAGCCTATACAACATAATTTACAATTCATTTCATAAATAATATTTACAATAGGGCTCGGCCTTGGGGACATTACAAAATGACTGTAAATCGTGCATTTTTCCTTTTCCAAGAAGATCAGGTGCTGGTGGTCTGCTCATATGATGAGATATATTTTCATATGAAGGGCATTGGATGGATACTAGGGAAAGGTTTGGATTGGTAGAGGAAGAGGGATCAACGTCTTTTGTCAGAAAATGAGCTAGGAATTTTTTCTGAATTTCTTTTTCTTCTGGGATATATACATGAGAAATGATAGATATGGGTGCATGGGGAATAACAAAAGACCGAGGAATTGGTTTATCTGGATGAGTATCTTTCTCTTGTATTTTTAAGAGAGTTTTTCCCACTACTAAAAGAGCTTCACCTAATCCTTCCATTAATTTCTCGTGATTTTTAGCAGAATCATCAGTTTTCTTTACTAACTCTTGTGTTTTTTCTACATAATTAGTAATGTCCATTACTCTGCTATTTAATTGGTTTACAGATTGGACTATTGTGTTTGTAGAAACTTGTAGATCTTTGATTTGTCCTTTTCGGGCATAATCATTTATTACAAAAGTGTGAGTAGCCATTCCTGTCAAGGCTGTATTAGTCCAGTTTATCTGTTCAGACACAGACTGTACTTTTCTTTCTAAACCAGATAGTTGGGTAGCTTCATCTGCCAACATAAGAGGCACAACTCTTGTTTGTTTCCATCTTCAAGGATAATGCCTTTGAAAGGCGGGAAGGTGGATGTTGATTCTACTGGTTTTCCTTCCATATTTTTCCATTCATGTCTAGAAGGAGTTCCTACTTCTAACATTTGGACTGCTGGATTTTGCGGATTTTGCAATTTTTGTTTCCAGACATAGAAAGAAATCCAAAGATATTTTTTGGAGATAAATGTCTGCCACTCTTGAGACAGACAATTTTTTTCCTCATTAGGGACGGATAGATTGAATTCTTTTGACTCTGGATGAGTAAAAAGATCCCAATTTAACATTTTCTTTAACCATTTTTCTTCAATGGTGTTTTTTGGACATCCCATCATGATAGAGTGAAATTTATGGATTTAAGAAATATTTGGTCTTTGGAGAGATGGGGTTATGGGATTATCAAATCTGCAGGTTGGAATAACTTTGTCACATTGTTCTATGTAGCCCAATTCATATTTGGGAGATCTAGGTGGTCTCATACCTTTATAGATGTCTTGGAGTCTAGGATCTAATGTCTCTATGGAGGGCATGTGGTGGATCATGAGACAAGTTATGGGATCAGAATGTGTTAAACTTAAATACCTTTCAGCGACTTTATCGGAGAACATGGAGCTAAGGCTACTTTCAGAAGTAGTACATTCAACATCCCTTACTTCTTTAAAAGACATAGAGCGATCCATAACTTTAAAGATAGTAATAACTATCATTGCACAGAAAAGCAGGGCGTTTAATTCTAGTTCTCTAAGAGAATTTTGAATAGGCTCATGGCCGACTGTTCAGGCAATGACTAGCTAGAACTAAGAGAGTCTCAAAAGTGGAAACCTTGTCTTTCAAAGGCCTGAGACTTTTGATACGGTTCTCGCAGATATATATACTAATGAAACATATAACAGAGAGATAAGTCTGTTATCATACCCGGGTCAAAATGGGGCTTGGCTCTCATACCATTTTGTAAACACAGAGGCTTCCTCTGACAGAGAATAAAGCTTCAAATGTTGTCTTGCTTGCTTTTCTTCTTTTGACGATGCTTTCTTCTGCGTCTAAGTAATAATTACTTAATTTTTTATTTTGTTTCAGTTATATTTTTAACTTGGAAGATAAATAACTTAGTAAAATAAGGTACTAATATTTGTTTGCATGGCCATCCTTATTAAACCTTCCTTCCTCAAGTGGATGTGAAGCTTGAAGACTAGGAAAGGTATTTGCATGGACATCCTTTCACGTTAAACCTTCCTTCCTCAAGTGGATGCGAAGATGTGAAGCTTGAAGACTGTGAAGCTTGAAGACTAGGAAAGGTATTTGGGTTCCTCTCTTGAGATAGCAAAAGAAGGGAACAATGAATCTTAAGCATTAATCATTCTTTGTTCTTATATTATGAGAATTTATACATGTTCAGATGTAATCATATATTTTAAAATTGTATGCTTTGTTATCATTTTTATCAATATTTAATTTTGTTTCTAAAATTTAATAATCCCCTTTATAATTTTTTTTGTTGTTGTATTCTGTTGGAATAGGTCAATATAGCTAGTTGAAATGTTTCTCTATGAAGTATGTATTCTATTTGTTAAAGGAATTTACTGAAAATTTCTGTCAACATAACTATTACTTGCATACATTAATCTCAATACACAAAAACATTATGAACATATAACTATTTCTACACTGTAATATATTATCATTCACAAATAATATTAACATAACTATCAAATTTATCAAATAATTTAAAGATGAACCTGAAAATGGATCAGCCAAATTACTTGATCCAATCACATTTGAGTTTGATCATGAATCAATATGAATGAATAAACCTTTTGTTTCAACAAAAATTCATGTCTTCAAATGTTTCCTAACACCTCAATGCTCACACAACAACTTTCTAGTTTCCCTACTAATACCACAACAACACCTGTTTTTATTTTCCACAAAAATATCTCTTTTTATTTCTTACATGTTGAGAAAATTCATATCTCCTCACACATGTGTATTTATATTTTCTTACCTGGGTCTTGGTTTTTTTCCTCCTTGAGAAATTAGCAGCTTTGGAAATCCGTGATTTTAAGGTTCTGTCAATCACCAAAATTGACTTGTCACACATGTCCTGTCCTTTTATGACTGTCTCCTTCATAAATTTAATTAAAATCTTGTTTCTTACCTCTGTCCAACAATTTAGAACACTTGTCAGATCACTATCTTACACAGTAATTATATTAATAACACTCACTTTTTCCTTACAAATCACAATTTCGAATTTTCCAGTTAATTAAATTATTTAACATACTATATATACTTTATTGGAGGATATTTCACTTTACTAGAAGTCGCTTTGGTTGCAAGTGGGCTGCCAGAGTTTGTGTGCGCGTTGTAGATTAGAGACTCATGATACACCCATACCCAGCTGAGACAGAAACCATAAACTCGTGCACGAGCCGTAACCCTAGCTGCAGCTGCAGATCATCCATATCTAGTACATCCCTTACCAAATTGACAGGTTCCATTAAGAACGTGCAGAGCATCCATATCTTGCCCTTCCCTTGCCAAATTGACAAGTTCACATTAAGAAAATCACGTCAATATTTGAGTTGCTTTACCCTTCACCATATGCGTGCTTGGTATTTTGAATATTTCGTGGATCTGCCCGTAGCTCACCATTAAAAAAGTATGTGTTATTGGACATATTCAAAAATTATATTTAACTCCAATTATAATATACTATTGATGCAAATGCAGTCATTTCGACCATTCGACTATGGTAGGGATTGCAAACGTTATAGGTTTTCTCCCCCAGAAAAAAACATATGTCAAAAACAAATCTGACGTTGTGACTATATGAAAATTATCCTTTTATTTAGAGTCGCAGAATTTTGAGTCACCGTACATACGACATGAGTCGAACCCTACTCTGTTCTGCTAAATACCATTAACGGTAATTATTAGCCTCTATCACTATTATTGAGCGAGAGAAAATATTTAATATTTGTTATTACTGAGACGTGATGTGATAGGTACGATCAAGAGGCACTGGCTAATTATTGTTAACAGCTAAGGTTGCTTCCTGGGTCTACACCAAACTGACTGCAATAGTTGGTATAGCGACTGATGCGGTCATTAACTTGGTCGGGGTTTTTACCGTTGCATTCTATCGCTCCGTTGATTGCTTGAATGGTTGCCCCGAATCCCTGACCGGACGTAATAGC
>ML777686.1:1484273-1513031 GCA_009831015.1 Picea engelmannii | reverse complement strand
TATTTAATAGAATGAAATGGATGTTGGTTACATTGTCCATGGGAAAAATTAAAGAAGTGACTATGAAAATTGTACTTAACTCTAAATATTGGGATGAAAGCAAATTAGAAGTATATAATGATCATTATGAATGAATTTCATAAATACATTAAAGAGATAAAACATACAAGGTAGGAATGGAAATTTCGAACATGGCAAGTGAGACTCCAACAATATATCAAGCTACAAGTTACATTTGATGGGGATATATGTGATCTTTCGTATCTGTCTGCTTACTATTGCTAATAGGAAAAATTGCAGAATCTTATTAAGAAAATAAAAACAAAATGGCTTATACAAAACACAGTATAATTAGAATGAAAATAATTTCAAAAACTAAATAGTTTCAATGCCAGAATTGCTCTAGGAGCCACATGTCATTTTATGCATGGATACCACTTGTACTCCACCTGTACTTCATGCTATTTGCCACGTGTCTGTTGCAGTTTCCATTTACCTCCTCTACTTATTCCCCCATACATATGCATTTATTTTCATTCCAACCCAACAGGGACTACTCTGCCATATAGATTGGGATTGGGGCTGCCATAGAGCATAAAATAAATAAGTACAAGAAATAAGACTATAGAAAGAAGAAGTGGGCGAGGATAGAGAAAAAGACCAAAAAAGAAGAAATTGGAAGTTATTAGTTTTTTATTAGACATTTCTATTTAAAGAGGTGGAATAACTGGATTGATAAATAAAGCAGGATGTGATCACTATAGACTTACTATGATGGTATCTATCTTCCCCTTTTCGTTTTTCTTTTTGATGCCTTTTTATTTCTCTCATCGACAGCTTCTGGAATCGTGCAAACTATTTGTTGCCCTTCGTCGATGAGCTTGTCGATTTCCCTTTGGAGCCATTCTTCAATGTAGCTTCTCATGGGGACCACGTTGATCTCATCCCGAATTTTTATGTTGAAATGCTCATTTTCTAATTCCCTTAGATCGATAGAAAGATTACGCAGAGCCTAATCAATTTCTTTATTTTGTACCCAATAGTCCATTAGCCAGTTGTCAACGTCATCTTCACCATATTCAAGGATATTGCAAAACGTTTCTAAAAACAATCCCTTAAAAAATCAACTTGTTCATTGAAGACTTTCTTGGTTAAGGACAAAAATTTGACAATTAAGTTGGGGTCTTGGACCTCGTTGGTGCTTCCGACTAATTCTATTTCACTCAGCGTTTTGAATAATTCTTCTTTCTTTGATATGACTTGTTCACGTGATTGGACAATGAGATGTAGGTTCTTAACTTTCTCACTCCAGCATGCATTTAATTGTTTGATCCGGTTTGTGGAGTGGAGATCTTCTTGTCTTCTTCTCATATCTGTCATGTTGCTGACATGCATGCCAAAATGGAGGACCCTCTCTAGATAGAAACGTTCTTCATTTTTTAAATCTGCCTGCAAATGTTCATGCACAACATGTGTCCTCGTTCCAAGGGAAGCTATACTTTGTGATGTTTTCCAAGCCTGAGTAATTAGCTCCATTATTTTCTTAACATTCTTCTCCACAAAGCCTCTACATGATGTGAGGAGGCTCGAGGATCCTTTTAACTAGGTTGCAGGGGTGGAAGGCACGGTTATTGCTAAAGGACTTGGAAGAAATGGGATAGGAATCAAATCTTCCTCCAATTCCTTGAGTGGGTCCTTCAGTCTAGCATTCTCCACCTCAATGCCTCCAATGGAATCATCAAGAGCATCTCCAGTTGATTGGTGAAGTCGGGAGATTTGGGACGGATACATATTCCTAAGGTTAATCTTTGAACGAGATTTCCCTTTCTTATTTCTTACATCTCTCTTTTCAATAATTAAATTTTTAGATTCCCTATAAAAAACAACGCTCTCGAATACGAAGGATTCATGTTCGTAAAAAAATTTGGTCTTAGCTTTTTCCATTAGGGGAATATGGTGGATCGCATCCCTAGATTGATCAACATTGCGGAATACGTTATCCAGATCAGTCTCAAGTTCCAGATCTTCACTTTCAATTTCGAGCTCTTTCGCTTGCCCTATAACATTTTTTCTCTTCTTTCTCACAAGAATCTTGTGAGAACTATCAATTTTACCATGATGAGGGTTCTTATCTCCTCCTCTGTTTGAAGAATTCTGGGTTTCTTTATTACTGGGGTGGGCCGTTGGAGTGATGTCTGGGATGTCGTACTCTTGGGAGTGGTAGCCGGGGATTGAACACTCTTCTCACCGAGGCCTTTTCCCTATTGTTTTTACAATTTAGTGGTGCTTTGTAATGTCTCTAAGTCGCCACAGTCATGAGCATGAGTATTGTCGCCATTGTCTCTGTCCTCGTTCAGGCGTGTCTGGATAAAAGAATTGTTGAAGCAAACTCCTAGTAAATGTTCTAAAAAAATCCCATTAGGGTCGAACCCTCTTAGCTTTTCAACATATCTTAGGTTCAAGTTGTTGAAATGGCTTGCGAATTCGTCAGTCTTGTTGACATTCCTGAACAAGAAGTCCCCGACTTTCCAAGGAAGAGGAATGAAATTATTTTTTCTCTTCTCATGGAAAAAATGCAACCAATAGTCGTATTGCCTTGCTATTCCTATAACAAACACTATGTCTATAATGTGACATGGAAGGAAAGTAAGATTTTTGGTTGTGCCAAAAATCATTATCACAATGTAATTCTCCATTTGTTCAAGTGTCCCCTTCCTGTCCAAAAACTTGGTTGCCTGGTCAGACATCTAGGGGGCATCCTTTCCTAACAATAAATCTTTGAAAACAAAGACAAAGTCATTAAAAACCTCATAAAAAAAATGGGAGGCCTTCTGCCTCCACAAGGCCTCCTACCAGAAGGCTACTGGGTCGAATTCACAGTTTGCCTTCTTGGACACAGATAGTTTTGGAAACGGACAACAATGTGCTATACCGAAAACCAAGTAGGATGACATATAAAATTTATTCTTGTCTTTGAATCGTGACAATTGGGACCAAATCTCAATGGAAATTAGCTTCCCCCAATAAAAAATGGTGTGTTCCTTTACTGTGAAATACAAAATATAAAGAATCATGTGGGAGATACTTGTTGTGGATTTCTTTCTCGTTATTATTGTAAACAACTAGGCAATTTCCTGCAATGTATTTATAAATGAACTAACCTACAACCTTGTGATATCTTCAGGAACTATCATCGGGTCTTCCAGGAACTCGGGCAAGAGGTCCAACCGGTTATCATTATTTTTTATGAACTGCTTGCAGTCTTCTCCTTTGAAGGTCAATGTTGGCTACGACAATCTTAACATCTTGCAAAAGACCTGAGGTGACAAAGAAACAAGAGAGTGGTCCCACAGTGGAATAAATATTTGTCCTGAAATATATCTCTCGGTGCAGCAAGATACCACTTCCTTACAGTCAAAAACTTCAGGGACACATCTTGCACGAGAAATTCCATAGGTCCAAATTACTTTTTTCTGGGCAGAAGAGGATGATTGGTAAGAGTATGCATTGGACCACTCGAAGTTATGGTCCTCACACCCAAAGATGTTCACTATATCTACATAGAACTGATGTTGAGTTGCTGCCATAAGTTTACGAGAACATCCATTTTTTCTAGACGATGTTTGATATGAATAGTTGGAGGGGATAATATAACCCTCCGCAAATCTTGTTCCAATGTGTGTGAATGGGAGATCTCCTCGAGCCTTTCACTCATTAATGACAATCTCTATGGTTGCTTCATGATGAGGTTTTAGCATTAAAGCTTAGTAATTCCATACTTAGAAGTGCGAAGGTGGCGAGTACGACAAAGAACAATTAAGGATTGGAGATTTCATGAACCCGCCAACCCAACGACCCGCGAAAGACATTCCATGATGTTTGAAATGAACACTCAGAAGGGATAATATAATCCTCCACAAATCTTGGTTTAATGCGTATTAATGGGAGATCTCCTTAATGCATATTAATGGGAGATATCCTCGAGCCTTTCGCTCATTAATGAGAATCTTTACGGTTCCTGCATGATGAGATGTTAGCATTAAAGCTTACTAATTGCATATTTAGAAAGAAGTGTGAAGGTGCAGTGGACGGGGAAGAACAATTAAGGAATGGTTTAGTATGGGAAGCGGTATACGAGTGGTATTATTTACGAGCGGTATTCAAGCTCTAATCTTTGCAACTCTAGCTGCAGCTTATATAGGCAAATCCATGGAGGGTCATCATTAAATCACTAAATCACTGTCCAAAACATAAGATTTTCTAAGTATCCTACAAACTCATGACTTATGGTAGAAGCAAATCATAATTCTTAGTAACAAGAACTTGGTAAAAAGATTGAAGATCAGTTAAATACTAATTTTGTGTATTAGATCTCTGGAGAGAGTGGATTAGATTGGTACATATGTATAGAGATATGAGAGAAAATAGGAAGGTTCAAACAGGTTCACTAATCAGATCAGAGTTGGTTGAGTAAAGAATGTATCGAGACTTAGAACAATGAAATTTTTGTTCCAAGTAAGGGAGGATTTATTCGCATGTTTACTTTGTATATAGTTCGTTTAATATATTAATCCATTTATATTGATTATAATATTTATAGATTTTATGGATTAATATATCATATATTCTCTCTCCCTTATAATAATTCATATTTGTTTATTAACATGTTACATTATTACATTACATTAATACTATAATATGTTAATTTTTTAATGTATTAATACATTAATTAATAAAAAAAATAATATATTTATTAACAAATATATTAGTGTTTTTTTGTACATTTATATAATATTACATTAATACATTTATATATTATTAATATGTTTTTGTATTATTATTAATGTATTAATACATTATGAATGCATACAAAATGTTTTACTTAATTAATTAATATGTTATATTATTTCTTTGTGTTTAGTTTAGTATTATTTTATGATTATTACATGTAACACTTTATTAATATGTACATTTATGTAATATTACATTAATACATTTATATATTATTAATGTGTTTTTTACTATTATTAATGTATTCATTTATATATTATTAATGTGTTTTTTATTATTATTAATGTATTAATACATTATGAATGCATACAAAATGTTTTACTTAATTAATTAATATGTTATATTATTTCTTTGTGTTTAGATTATTATGTTATATTATTTCTTTGTGTTTAGTTTAGTATTATTTTATTATTATTACATGTAACATTTTATTATTATTATTTATTTTTTTATTTTATTATGGTATGTATTATTTTAGATTTGATGCAATAATATTTAATTTATTAATAATTAACAATTAATTTATTAATTAATAATTAATTTATTATCAATTAATATTTATTTTATTAGTAATTAATAATTTAATAATAATTTAGTAATTATTTATTAATAATTAATTAATTACTAAAGAATAATTAATTAGTTATTAATTAATACTTAATTATTACATTTAAAATGTATTAATATATTAATAGTTGTGCCCCGCCCATGTCTGTTGCTAGTAATTACTTATTTTTTTATTTTGATTTTGTTATATTTTTAACTTAAAAGATACATACCAAAATATTACTATTTTAATCATGTATTAAATAACCTCGTAAAATAACGTACTAATATTTGTTTTAGCGTTATACCTTCCTTCCTCAAGTGGATGGGAAGCTTGAAGATTAGGAAATGTATTTGGGTTCCTCTCTTGAGATAGCAAAATAACCAAACAATGAATGTAACACCCTGTTTCCCCCAGTTTGTAAAAATAACTATACTCGCCAAGAAATGTGGCAAAACCAAAAATGTGAATGTGTGATGTGAATGGACCTTAAGAAAAAGGTCAACGAATGTGAATAATATTATGAATATATATTGTAGGACTGTTGAGAGGGGATATGCTGAAAAAGAGACCACGATGGCTAAAGAAAGGTGGTGGAAGGCACCTGGAAAGGCGGCGTTAACTTCCACCGAAACCAATACCATATTTGGACTTCACTCGCCTTGAGAACCAAGAGCGGCTCGCTGGCCCCGAATTAAATGACTCACCAGGATTGGTAGGTAAATGGCTCCTCATGAGTAATGAGGGATGGGGGGGGTGAACCGCCCATCCGTAGAGCCGTCAGGCCTAGCCAATGCCAGGGAAATCGCGCCACACGCAACCTCGCAAGAGGAAAAAGGTGTGAGGGAGAAGCGAGAAGGGGGCAGACGTGAGGGAAGGAAGAGAACTCTGGAAAATACAGAGTGAGTGATAGCAGAGAAGGGGGAGAGTAACCCTCGTTCTCGGTCACTGGAAAACAGATACGCAGTCTCGCAGCATCGTGGTCTTAGCTCGGGGGTGGCTACTGGTAAATCCTATCGGAATCGCTGAGCCTACGGTTGGGTGGAAACGAGCACCCCTCTCAACAGTTTCACTCACTTATGGTGTTATTTCTGATAAGTGTTTTACATCTTGCACCTTGAAATTCATATGCTGACATATATGCTCATAGTCTGTGCAGTTTTATGAATGGTCTGAGTATAAGACTGCCTGTGTAGTGTTTTGATTCAGAAATGGTGGTTGCATGCTTATAATGGAAGGGCCACATATGGCTTATGTTTATAAATAGATTTATATGTATATACGCACATTGAATCAATTCAGAATTCAAGCCATTTCTCGAGAAATGTATACCCTTATCCGTCTCAGGTGATACCCTGGATAAATATCCCCATAGAGACACCCTTTTTGAAAATCTTAGAAGAGGTAGCACTTTGCGTGCAAAGACTCTGGAGAGGCACAGAAGTCGCAAAATCCCTTGAGGATTTGAAGAATAAGTATCGATCAAAGGATGAGATCCTGTCGGAAGATCCGTGGTCATTCACGACCGTTAGATTGAAGGAATAAATGAGGGTGTTAAATGCCTTAACCCTTTTTCCTTTATCTTCGTGAGTAGCGAAGAAATCGGGACCGTAGATCCCCAAGGTCCGTGAAAGAATCTGGACCGTGGATTCATGTCCAGGCAACTTAGTAACAACGCAATGGAGAGACAAGTGTGAGCCGTCATATCTGGGTCTAAACAATCGACAGACGTTGGATCTATCGAGAGTTGCACGAGGTTTAAACTTTACGCGCAGAACAACAGAAGCGAAAGTCCCGAGAAGGAGTTCGTATCGAGATTTCGACATTCGGGAGTTTGGGAGTCTGGAGGACAAGAGTTCGGGCACTCACCATTAGAAGTCCCAAAATAGCGAAAGAACCCGAGCCGTTCGTTGGAGGGAGGACACGTGTCGCGAAATCACCCATATTGGGGATTCGGACATCGGGAGTCATAGAAAGTCTTTTGACTTCGCGGGTGGCGAAGTCGCGAGAGAATCGTAGCCGTCCATCTGAGGAGGAAAGACAACACCTTGTTGTGTACACAGACCCTGTAGGAATCACAGACGTCGAGGAAATATTTCACGGTTTTAGAGAAGAGAAGCTCGGGAGGGATAGTGCCATTTTGTGCATAGAGCCTTAGCTACAAAGGTCGCAAAGGAGAAGCAAAGGCCGAGACCTTTGATACTTAAGAAATCTTCCAAGGAGAAGGAAGAGAAGCGCATGTTCAAGGAGGAGCTACAACTGCCGTTAGATTAGTTGGACCAAAATAGATGTGGGTCGTCGAAAAAGTACGTCCAGACGTGCGCAGAAGAGAGCAGAAATGGACGACAGAGAGACTTTGTGGAGAAGTGTCGAATTGTCATGGGTCGTTGGATCACACTGAGTTGCGAGGGAGTTAAGCCGTAGAAGCACCCATGAAAGAAGTTGTATGGACGGTGGAGACACTTCGAGATAGAAGTGGCAAACAGCCGATAGCCGTTGGATCTTGCAGAGTTGCAAGGCGGTTAGGATCGGTGCAGTCCTGAAGAGGTCCAAGTTCGGGATCTCGCATCTCGGGGTTTCGCAAGAAGAGAGCGCAAGAGTTGGGTGCTCCAACTCACGAAGTCGCGAAGTGCGAAGTGGCGAGGAGAAAAATCTGAACCGTTGGATCGAGGAATGAGAGGACCGTTGGATCAAAACTCCGTGGAGATATCGTATATCGGGAGTTCGAGGGTTCGGAGGTTGGAAGGGGTCACTTTCGACCGTAGAAGTCATGAAGTGCTAAGCGCCGAGGCTCGTGAGAATATGTGGCACACCTAGCAGGTGGGGCCCGCGTGATTGACAGGTGGGCATGCATCGCCCGGAAAGGAGTCAACACTCTGTTGACTTCTCGCGTCTCGAAGATTCGCGAGATAGTAGCACGAAGGCTCAACGCTCCAACTCGCGAGGTTGCGAGTTGCGAGAAGTGCGAAGAGGAAGTCAACCATTGCTGACTTTCGCGTCTAGGAATTTCAGAGAAGAAGAGCACGAGAGCTCGACGCTTCAACCTATGAGGTTCCGAGTAGCGAAAAGTGTCAAAGGGAAGTCATGCATTGCATTTCCTCGAATCACGAAAAGTCGATGAGCGCTTGGCTGGCTTAAGCGCATAGACACGGGACATGGTCATGTGGAAAAGACCCTAAGGGGGAAGCTTGCCACTCGCTAGCCCTATCGGGGTTCGACACTTCGCCATGGCGGGGTTTGCAGAGTCGAAAGACTCGACGCTCTGATAGTGCTGAGTCGCGAAGAGCGAAAGAGATCCATACTTGTTCGGCCTATGGTCGCGACCCACGATCACATAGAGGCGGACAAGGAAGGAACTAGCCTATGCTAAGACCCCCGTAAGTATTTCGGGGATTCTGATCCTTGAGAATTCGACGAAAATTTTTGTTTTCCTTAGTGGGTATGTGACAATGAATCTTAGGCATTAATCATTTTTTGTTCTTATATTATGAGAATTTATACATTGTTGAGATTTAATCATAAATTTTAAAATTGTATATGTAGCTTTGTTAACATTTTTATCAATGTTAAATTTTGTTTCTAAGATTTAATAATCTTTTTTATAAAAAAATTTGTTGTTGTATTCAGTTGAAACTTTCTCCCCTCTATAATTTTTTTGTTGTTGTATTCAACTGAAAATTTCTTTCTATTTATTTAGCACATCATTCTAGTCCATATAATCCATTATTTCATTCAACTATTACTTGCATACATTAATTTATGAACATATAACTATTTCCACACTGTAATATACTATTCATTCTAGTCCATATAATCCATTATTTCATTCAACTATTACTTGCATACATTAATTTATGAACATATAACTATTTCCACACTGTAATATACTATGGGTTACCAATAATATTAACACAACTATCAAATTTATCATACCAAAATTTCATGTCAATGCTCACACAACAACTTTTTAGTTTCCCTACTCATACCAATGCAATACTTTCTTTTGTTTTCCACTAAAATACCTCTTTTTATTTATCTAGTTTCCCTATGGATACCACAAGAGTACCTTCTTTTGTTTTCCACAAAAATATCTCTTTTTATTTCTCTCATGTTGAGCAAGTTCGTGCCTCCTCACACATGTGTATTTATATTTTCTTACCTAGATCTTAGGTTTTGTCCAGCTCCTTTCCCTCCTTGGGAAATTAGCAGCTTTGGAAATCCTTAATCACCAAAATTGACTTCTCACACATGTCATTTTATGTGGAGAGTTAGCTCCAACTTGTTCTCCACTTATAGATTCATGTTCATCTCTTTTTAACTTGGTTTAGAAGTTTATTCAGAAATAACACCCAAGTTCTTAATATATATCAAGTTCTTAATATATATCAAGTGTTTTCTATGTACAAATCCATATGTATTTCTAATTCTGTTGCATTTTTTAGTTTTCTTATCACAGCTGCTCTCAACAATAAGTCCTAAGAGTTCAATGAAGAAGAATTTCACTGAGCATTCGTTGGCGAAGAAAGCAGCAATTTCTCTCTTGTTGTCATCGGAGGTCCCAGTTGTGCCAAAGCTAGAAAATGAATTGGCCGCATTAATGAAGTCAGTGTATGTATAGAAGGTCTTTCCTGCGCAGCCATCAGTAGCAGCAGATAAAATTCCATTGAAGAAATCTTGGGTAGCAATATCCGAAACAGCTCCACGGCAGATGGAAAGAGCAGAAAGGGCAAAAGCAAGCCATAGAAAAATAACGTTCACACGGAAATGAGTTGCCATATTGGCGAGTATTGTCTATCAGTACTATTCTTATCACTGGCACAGACACAAAGAAAAGTGCTGTGTTCTACTCTATGGCGAGTATTCTCTATCAGTACTATTGTTATCACTGGCACAGACACAAAGAAAAGTGCGGTGTTCTGCTCTATGGCGAGAAGAGGCCGTTGCTTATATAGCCATCGGGATTGTGTGTGTTTGAGATTGATTTGATGAAGATGACGACCTATTCCCACCCTCTTATCACAACTTTTGCTGACGCGGCTTTAAACCGCCGTTTCCTTCACGAAATAAATTGTTGTTTTATTGGCCTCAATTTCAAACTTTATCACAATTTCCACACAATTTAATTTTATTTGTTGACCGGACTTTAAACTGCCGTTCCGTTTACAAAATGTATGGTCGTTTTATTGACCTCACTTCAGAATGTAATTCTCTTCCAGCGCACTCACTTATCTATGACTTCCTAGATGGAAGAATAACGAGTGACACAGTAGAGCCATGTCTATCATCTTCTAGACGAAAGAATAACAAGGGCCACCGTAGTGTCTATGTCTGTCGCGGTCGTTTGAATTGTAAAAATTAATTAATTAGTGGCCAAGTCAGTCGCGGCGGTTTGTATTCTAAAAGTTAATGAGATAGATTAGTTAAAGGCACGTGCTGATTTTCTTATTGAAACATAGGAAAAACAAACCATTCACATTGTAGTGCTGGCATGAAATCCAATAGTATACTTGTCCATGTTATAATATCACACATCTATGGCCCGGAATCCTCTTGGACAGAGAAAACATAATTCAGAGATACCCTAGTCTTCACAGTGCGCGCGCCAATAGCCACCGATTTCAGTCACGAAACGTGTTGCATCATGTGCCTTCAAGCTCAATACCAAGCCAACGTACTTTCCTATGCGTACGTACTTTCCTATGAGTATGAGATAACGGTATTTAAGGTGGTATTCAGATATGATTTTAATAAAATGTAACATATAATTAGTAGAGGTATGTTATTATTAATGTGTTTGTAATAAGCATATATTTAGCACATAAAAATATTAAACTATAAGAAATCGATAATTAATAATAATATCTACTTATATATTTTAATGTGATGTGTGAAGTATGCCATTTTAAAACAAGTGTTGCATGAGAGAATAATCCTTGCTGGGTTGGAATGAGAATAAATGCATATGTATGGGGGAATAAGTAGTGGAAGCAAATAGAAACTGTAGCGGACACATGGCAGGTAGCATGAAGTACAGGTGGTATCGATGCAGAAAATGACACCTGGTTCCAAGAGAAATTCTGGCATTGAAATCATTTACTTTTTGAAAGTATTTTGCATAAGCCATCTTGTTTTTATTTTCTTAATAAGATTATGTAATTTTTTTTATTAGTAAGCAGACATATACGAAAGAGCACATATATCCCTGAAAGAGCACATATATCCCCATCATGTGTAACTTGATATATCCCCGTTCAAAATATTTGTGAAGACGAAATTTGGTAATTTCATTAATAAAGTAAAAGTGCTCAAATAGAGGGCAGGGGATGGACAACCAATAAAATGTTTTCTTTTCTCAAATAGAGGAAAATAAGAGATTGTTCGCTCAACAAGGTTGAGATGAGAACCAAACTTCTTGGGCGGGGCCCCAACTCCCGCATCGTGAATTAATGTTTCTATGTTCTATCTACATTACGAATGAAATTGAATGTTGGTTTGAAACTGTGTGAAATTCATTTATGTTTCCATAGAAGCCTCATGTGATTGACACAATGCATTGTCATATAATTTTTCAATGCTTCATATTTGATCAAATTACTTGATTCAATACAATATTTAAGAATTATGAGACTATCGAACCATGCAAACGAGAAGAGGTGTTATATCCAATAAAGAAGCACCAACCAAGATTCCAAGGATTTTTTTTAATAGTAAATCTATAAAAAATAATAGTGGGTAATATATATTTATCCATAGACATTGGACTAAGTTCTTTTCATTGAAGCATTGAACATATCTATTATAAATACAGGTAGAGGAGTTACAAAAAAAAAACATGCATACAATTTTGTGTTCTTCATCTAGAGCGACAACATGTAGGAGCCATCAACAAGCTCTTGAACATGCATACAAAACTAATTATCATGATTTTTTAGGAACTCCTTGCAGTATTCTCCTCTGAAGGTCAATGTTGGCTATGAAAATCTCAACATCTTGCGAAAGACCTGAGATGACAAAGAAACAAGAGAGTGGTTCCACAACAGAATAATTCTTTGGCTTGAAACAGGTCAACAACACCCTTGCTCCTGATGTTGGTGACCTAGAGACATTGCAAAGCACCACTGAATTATACAACCAACAGGAAAATTACCCCGGTGAGAAGAGTGTTCAATCCTAGGCTACCACTACAAAGAGTACGACATCCTGGAGCATTGCTCCAATGGCCCACCCCAGTAAGAAAGCAACCCAAAATTATTTAAATACAGGAGGAGATAAGAACCCTCCTCACGGTAAAATTGATAGTTCTCACAAGCTTCCCATGAGGAAGAAGAGGAAAAATGTTGTAGGTCAAGCGAAAGAGCTCGAAACTGAAAGTGAGGACACACCAAGGGACCACCTCCTTAAAATCAAATATTTCAGGGACACAACATGCATGAGCAATTCCAGAGGTCCAAATTACTTTGTTATGGGCGGAAGTGGACCAAGAGACCACCTCATTATAGGCAAACACTTCAGGGACACAAGATACACAAGCAATTATAGAGGTCCAAATTACTTCATTCTAGGCGGAAGGGGATGTGTAGTAGGAATATGCCTTGCACCATTGGGATTTATGGTCCTCACCCCGTAATATGTTAATTGTATATCGAGAGAACATGAGAGTGGTCCTGCAATTGAATAATTCTTTGGCTTGAATAATCCTTACAGTCAAAGACTTCAGGGACACAACCTGCACCAGGGACAAATCTAAAGCCAATCCAAAACCATAAAAATGAAAGGAAAGGATAGATATCTAAGGGCGAGGACCTCCATCCGAGTCGAGAGACTCGAACTCTCGAGATGAAAGAGGATATTGTGTTCAACATCATTTTATTTTCTGAAACCCCTTCCTTTTGTCTTGTTACGGCCACCATCGTTAAGCCGATAAGTGCCCCCCATTATGGTGGATTTCAATTTGGGTGCAGGAGTGGTAACAACGGCTGCATTTCCATCATTCACCGTCGTATCATCATCCATTAGATCATCTTCTTCCATATTGAAATCGACCGCATCAACCTTTACGTCGTCTATTAATGCAGGGGGGGTTGCCTTGGAATTATCTGGCTTGAAATATATCTCTCGGTGCACCAAGGGACCATCTCCTTATTTCCTTTTGGGAGGAAGAAGATGAGTAGTAAGAATATTCCCTGGATCACTGGAAGTTCTGGTCATCATGCCCGAAGGTGTTTACTGTATTTAGACAGAACTGATGTCAAACTACTGCCATAAGTTAACGCAAATGTCCATTTTCTCCAGATGATGTTTGAAATGAACATTCAGAATGGATAATATAACCCTCCACAAATATTGGATTAATGTGTACCAATGGGATATCTCCTCGAGACTTTGGCTAATTAATGACAATTTCTATGGTTCCTCCATAATGAGTTGTTACCATTAAGTATTACTAATAGCATACTTAGAAAAAAGTGCGAAGGTGGCAGTGATGACGAAGAGAGATTAAGGATTGGAGATTTAGTGAAGTCGCTAAATGGATGATATGCGAAAGACATTCCATGATGCTTGAAATGAACACTCGGAAGGGATAATACAACCCTCCACAAATCTTGGTTTAATTCGTATTAATGACATATCTCCTCCAGCCTTTCAGACATTAATGACAATCTTAACAGTTCTTGCATGATGAGCTATTATCATTAAAGCTTAATAATTACATATCTAGAAAGAAGTGTGAAGGTGGAAGGGATGGCGAAGAGAGATTAATAATTGGACATTTCGTGAATCGACCAACCCATGAAAGAGATTCCAAGAAATGGCCAAGTATGTAAAGTGGTCAGTTAGGCTTCAAAACAGGGTCACAAGTTATACTCATGAGATGTGAGGGCCTGATGGTCAAACTGTATGTCTCTGAATTTTTGACTGCAAAATGTGTAACACGGAACATGGCATGATGACAAACTTCGACGGTCAATTTGTATATGAAGGAACTCTGGGGGTTGTTTGTAGGTGGTGGAACAATGGAAATGCAATGTTGAGCAAGCCTGCCTCGGAACCGGTGATGGAAATAATGGCCATGTATGGAATAGAAAAGTGGTCGATCGGACCTGTAATGCTCCCCCAACCGTCATCCAACCCACTGGCCGGGCAGATGCTACTTTGCGGAACAACATCATTTTATGCTTAATTAATAACATGCATTTAAAACAGGTTAAACACATTTAAACTCAGAGTCAGCAAAAAATTACTGCTAACATAAATAATCCATGGAATTAACATTAATTCATATACACAGTAGAATACATGATAAATATAAATACACAGACATGTAAAAAAAAACATAATTAAAACATCGTCTGGTACTTATCTCCCAGCCTTAGACCACGCTGCTCATCAAGCTTAGCAATGGGTCATCCCCGAGTTGGGACTAAGCTCCACCCCAAGGAAAGGAATCCTAGGCTAGGTCGAGGTTACAGGGAAAACAACACAACACAACTGGAAGGATTCTTCCCAAGATGCCTTCTTACGCCCACTACTCACGAACTCTCATTCCCCACATGCTTGTTCCACCTGGGAGTATACACCTTCACAAGCACAGTCCATCAATGCTACACCTCCCTCTCTGGGTCTCAGCAACAGGACGGATCAAGAAGTCTCAGAGCCTGAAGCTGGTGCTGGACACTCACTGGAAGAAACAACTTCCCAACAAACTCTTTCACCTGGAAAGAGTTGCTCACAGGCTTGACAACCTGCATATTCCAACAATAATCACCTCCCTCACCTGGAGAGAGGTTACACACAGGCTCGACACAGAATTACACTGGCCAGTAAGCCACGCGTTGTCCAGCACTGCGTGGCCACAACAACCAATTGGGAAAAATAGACACCGACTTCCTAAATAGGCTCTGCATTCACAGGATAGACTCATAGTTTTGGTTTTGAGATTGCACAAGGTGTACAAAGATCCCACGCACAGGCTCCAGAGTGTTCAAACAAAGGATGTACCAGCTATCTTAGAAATCAACACAGGCTTATCTGCTTTCAGGGATGCACCAGGGTATTCTTGCAGAGGTCAGACCAGGGTATTAATAGTAACTATGAAGTGAATTAGACTGGTGGAAAGTCTCTTAAATCAAGGAATAGAGAAAGTAAGTCATGGTTATACTTTCCAGGATTTGTGTGCATAAGAGAAACATCAAAAAGCTATAGAAAAATCAATTTTGGGATGTTCAAGTAAAATTATTGTACTATCAACTTCACCGTAAGTATAACAACGACGAATTTTAATTTAAATTTTTTGTGGTTGATATCATAGTTCCATTGGAATTCACATAGAATATATCCTTTTATTTCAAAATATTTCTAAAGATGAATTTTGGTAATTTCATCGATCAAGTAAAAGTGCTAAAATGAACTACATATTACATTTTCTTCACAGAGCTTACATTAAAAGGAAAAACAGGTCTTGTATATTTTTTAAGATCATAGAAAAACCGCTAAGATCCTGAATGTATCATCCAACCATAATTCAAAAACCTGGCCCGTGAGAACCTTGAACTACAACACAAAAGCACATGAACAAAAGTCTGGCAAACACAAGACAGGACAAAATCAACAGAGATTGGGCATTGTATTCCATTTATAACCAAATCCCGAAATGGGCACCAAGAAATTTTTCGATTACTATATTACCATGAACCAATATCACTGTGAACATTTTCTTTTGATAGTACTATGAACCAAGATCACGTTGACCTGACAATGTTCTAACATTACTAGTTCTAGAAAAGAGTGTCAGCGTTTAACTTAATGTAGTTCGAACAATGTCAAATTTTGAATATTATTGAAAATGCATGATGGTTCCATTCAGAGAAGCAAGGCATTTTGATGACTCAAAGGATGAACCTGATTTATTCACAGTTGGATACTTTGTATGAGCTATCTCCTCATGCTTCAGATTCCTGGACTGAACAATCTTATGCGCTTCCAGTTCAATTTTCCATGGCACTACAAAACTCTATTCATATCCTCATTGGGTAGCATTGACATATACAAATGTGATTGTTTTGTTTCCTATCAACGCTTTATATGATTTTTTTTTTTTTGGTTCAGTCGATATGCAGTATGGCATTGTCCTCATTTAATACATAATTTTTCTATGGACACAAAAGTCATGTAACATGTAGACACTGTTTTCCTTTTTCTATAGGTATACTTCATATGGAAATTATGTTAACCTAAGAAGCACATCTTGTAATAGAGGTTGTCTAATTGTACACTGTACAATTGTGTTTTTGAGGGTTCAGATGGCAACGTTGAAGCAATGTCTATATATGTAAAGGAATCTTTTATTGCATTGTAGGCAATCAATTGTGCCATCATTTATGAAACCAGAGGTAGAAGTAGGAGAGTTTCATTTGGAACATATAGGCTTGAAGGGGTTCGAGTGCATTCGCTGCAACCAAAACACCCTCAACCCGCGCACGTGAGCATAGTAGTTAATATATTGAACAATATAATATATAATTGTACAACAAAAAAGAGGCATAAAATTGTTCAAGGCAATTTTTTTTAGCAAAATGTGGATGAAATTGTGTATGTATACACACAAAAGTTGTCGAGCTAGTTAGTTTTTTGAGATCCTGTACTATGTCTGTTCGCAATTCTAATACAAATGTTTCTTGGGTTGTGTGAAAGATAATTTTTTTAACATCTATTTTCTTTGTTATATTTTTGAAGAGCATAAGTGGAAATTGCCCTTTATGCAATTGTTGTTCCATTGAGGAGAACAAATTTGAATAGGTGTTGAACAATTGCAGCTGCAACATGGAATAGTGTAATAGTTTTGTAACATAAGTGAGATATATGAACATGTGAAAGTAAAGAAAAAATTTGGATATGGAGAACGATACCATTGCCTTGTTATTGTCTGACTCTCCATATTTTATATGGAAACTGTGTTGTGAGCCAACTTTTCTCGCAAGTGTGGCAGCTACACCAATGGTTCTGATTGGGTAAGTGTCATTGCTCTGTGCAAGTCGGTTGATTGTTGTGTCCGATACGAAACGATATTCTGAACAAATCACAGGATTTTTTTCCACAATTCTTGTTTCATTGAGCGATATAATCCTATCACAATCACCATGGTCATATATTGTTTTTGAAAATATATTAAAGTCTGTAATGGATATCCCATTACCTGGAAATATATTTTTTGCATGTTTCTGGATAAGTTGTGTAGGGATAGTCAGTGTGATTGTCATCATGGCTTCATTGTCTATCATGTCAGCATGAACAATGCATCTAGTTTTGTTTTCCTTGCCTAAGTAGGTGCTATACACGACCATTATGTCCCCGAAAAACACTTGTCCATTTCGGAGGTTTTTCAAGCCTTCTATCGATAGTATATTGGGTGTTATAACTTTAGACCTCGTGACATTTTTTGAACAAAAAAAGTAATGTGAATGGTAATCTGCATCATTTTTTGTTTTCTTTTTTTTTGGCATAAATTACAAGTAGATACACAACTTGGATGAAGTATGCAGGTCAGAGTTTTGTATCCATACCTCTTAGTCTATGGAGCTTGCACTATGTTGGGCGTTTCACTTGCGGCCATCGATACTTCTTGTGAACTGCAAATAATGTGTTGCAGATGACATCAAGATATTTATCATGGAATTAATGAATGAATAAATAGATTAGGATATTTGTTTGGTAAACATAGAAAGAGCACAAATTATGAATCTTTACCTTTGGCCTTTTCGTTCTATTGATGTTTGTGATGATTGACTACTCATGCCCATGTCACTCGTCCAACATTTTTTGATGCAAGCATGTGTACATGAACATTAGAACGACTAAATAAGCATATGCATTTTATATTGTTCATAATTGTTCTGGATGTCACATATAGGCTCGAAGGAGATAGAATATGAAATAGGGTGTCAAGGGATACTCGAGAAACATGAGGACCTGACGGTCAAATTGTATGCCTCATAAATTTTGAGTGAAAAAATGTGTGACACGGAACAAGGCATGATGGGGGAATCTGGCGGCCAATATCTATATTGCAGAACCCCGAAAGTTGTTTGCAGTTCACGGAAGAATAAAAGCCCAATATTGAGCCAACCAGCTCGACAGTCCGACTGTCAATTTGTATATCGTGGAACTTGAGGTGTTGTTTGGAGGACACTGAACAATAGAAGTGCAATTTTGAGCCTGCCATCCTCGGAACCCGCGATCGAAAAAGTGGCTAAGTATGGAATGATGAACTCATTGGTCGGACTCGTGATATACAAGCATGAGTATAAATGTGAACTTGTGAGTCCGCCAACCCATGCACCTAGACATTTTCAGAAAAATGACTAAGAAAAGCAACGAGAAAGGGAAAGTAGAGGGGAAAAAGAAAGGGGAATTCAGTTAAGTATAGAAGAGGGAAAAAAACCGGAAAATAGATAGTGGGAAAATAGAAAAAATGAGGGAAATTTTCGGAAGAGGGCAGTCTCAACAAAGGCCCATTGTTTCCAAATCATCATTTTCTAGTCCAATATTTTATCCACGTACTCATTTTGTGTGTTTGATTTACTATCACAATTGGTATAAATTTTCAAAGATTGTACTTAAGCTTCCTCTACTGTGGCATATAAGATTTCATCCTCTTGTCCAACTAATATGTTTCTTTCAATGTAGCAATGCAGAAAATACAATGGAAATGAAGGTAAGTTGGTATGTAGAAAGACATGTAAAAAAACAAATACAGTTGTATTTATTTTAATGTCGAAGAAAACAAAATATAATTTCCATAAAGATATGTTCTTATGTAGGAAGATACGTAGTATCTATATACAATAAATTAGGTGCAAAGCACTAGAACAAATATACATAAAATAAATGAAATACAAAACAATGCAATATGAAATAAGAGTAGAAGCATGCACCTTTGTATCTCATCTTCTACATTTGTGGTTAAGAGTCCTTCGTCTTCTCCAGTTATTCTGTTTGTTTCCATGTGAGAACGCACAAAATACGATCAACATGAATGTAAGTTGGTATGTAAGGGAAAACAAGTAATATGTACATACAGTAAATGAGAATAAAATGAATAGAATAAAAGATAGAGTTAGAAGCATGAACCTTTATTTTTCTTGATCCATGGTTGTGGTTATATAGAATTTTTCCTGGCCAAAATATATTACAAGTCATAAAATATTAATAAGTTGGATGGTCCTAGCTGAATGATTTGGTTTTGTGCAACAAAGTATCTAGATATGCTTTGAGACATGGAAATATAATTTTATAATATGTTTAATGTATATTTCATAATTCAAGTACAATACAAATTGTATCATGGTCAGACCTGTTTGTGTATAAGATAAAGAGTTTGTATTGTGATATGGACATATTTTACCATATATGGTCAATAAGTGTGTTTTTTACATGTTTTATCTTAACCAAAAGAAAGAAGAGATTGGAATTGCACATGTATTTTTCCAATTATTTTGTTATGGAACTATTTTATAGCATGTCAACACTGAAGTCTCCTAGAATGATAATGGTTTCATTCAGATGTAAATGGTGTAATGCATTTGAGAAAACATTCATTACGTTATAAATGTTGCACGCTGAGAAAAATAGAGACTGAATATTGCAATTTGCAATCCACGGAAAACTACTCTTGCTAGCACCATCTCAACATATTTTTATTCTACAAGAATATTTTACAAAGGCATGTAGGTATGGTTCAGATTTTGGAGAAAAAATTGGAGCAAACTTTAAGAGCACCAAGGAAAGATATGCCAATTTTGTCTAATTTTGTTGCAGCTTAGCCACAGTTGTACCATACCTAGCCCTTCTACACCTACCTACAGTGTTCTTCTACAAGAACATCCTG
This sequence comes from Picea engelmannii, assembly GCA_009831015.1. Lineage (NCBI taxonomy): Eukaryota > Viridiplantae > Streptophyta > Pinopsida > Pinales > Pinaceae > Picea > Picea engelmannii. Next base: position 1,492,809 of record ML777686.1, on the reverse strand, counting down.
GAAAGGCAACAAGATTGACATTGTATTTTTCATGCGAGAGACACAGGTTCTATTCCTGTAGGGGATAGGTAGGTACTCATTCTCGGGCAAGATGGGAATATCATCGAGGGAAATGTTCGAAGGATGAATAATTCCTTATTCAATTGAGGTGTTAGATATCCACTTCGTCACATACGACAAATGACTAGGATTTGTAATGCTAGAAAAAATGACAGTCGGGGTTGTGTAGACGACATTGACATGGACATGGTGCAGAGCCTGGGGAAAAAATTGGAGGAAAATTTAAGAGAAGGAGAAAAAGATATGCCAACCTCTATGGAAACTATGAAGGATAAGAATGATAAATAAATACTTAAGCATTCTTACTTAAAAAATGCAAACAATGAACAATAAACAACGAATATGAATTGAAGTGTGGTATTGAAACTTACTCGTCAATGGTGAACAACAGAACCACATGCCCAATTGCAGGTCCGGGACTTGAACCCTGCAAAGTGCAAAAAACAGCTCCAACTGCTGGTGCAAGACCCCAACCTTGCAAAGTCGAAGCAAACAAAAGCAAGAAACAAGAAACAAACCAGTGAACAAGCACGAACAGGTCCAACTGCAAGTGCAAGACCTCAACCCTGCAAATTTGAACCAAACAACAAGAAGCAACAACCAATGAGCTAGTGAACAAGCAATAACCAGTGAACCAATAAACAATATATGTATCTTCAATGATGACTAAATTTCATTCCAAGCATAGAAGAAATATGAAACATATGATGACCATGTGAGTGGAAATACTTAAACATTCTTACATGCAAACTGTAAACAATAAATATCAAAGAACGAATACGAATGAAACTATGGTATCGAAACTTAGTCGTCAATGATGAATGACATAATGACAGGTCCAATTGTGGGTGCAGGACTTGAACCCTTCAAAGTGAAAAAAGAACTCCAACTACGGGTGCAAGACCGCAACCTTGAAAAGTTGAACCAAACAAAAGAAAGTAGTAAGTACCAACAGGTCCGGTGTAGGACCTCAACCTTGCAAAGTTGAACCAAACAAAAAAAACAGCAACCGACGAACCAACGAACCAGAGAACAAGCAGCAACCAATGAACCATTAAAAAATATATGTATCTTTAGACTAAATTGCATTCTAAGCATAGAATAAGTATGAAACATATTATGAATATGCGAGTGGCGGTGGACAACAATATTGTCCAAATTCACTGTAACATTGTATAGAAAAATTCAAGGAAAAATGTACTGTGATAGGCCTATTTAAGTAAAAATTTAAGGATGTTGGGCCTATTTAAGTAAGCATTTAAGGTTGTCAGGGATGTTTAAGGGCCTCGCACTATGCAAACATTTAAGTTGTCAGGCCTGTTTAAGGGCCTCACGCTATGTAAACATTTAAGCTGTGAGACCTATTCAAGTACCTCAAAAAGAGTCTCAATGCTCAAAACTTTCGATATGTAAACATTTCAATAAAAATAGAAATAATAAAAACATTAAAAAAAGAGCGTCGATACTCAAAAATTTTGGTATGTAAACATTTCAATAAAAAATTAAAAATTAAAAAGAGCCTCGATGCTCAAAACTTTGGATATCTAAACATTTAAAATAATGGGAATAACAAAGCTGACAATAAGACTTTGAATCTATTCTCCAATGAGATGATGACATATAAGGTTTTTTTTATTATATAAAAAATAATGTTTTTAGTTCTCTAGTTCGAACAATAGAGATGATGCAAAAATTTATAGTCAAATGACATATTAATATGAAGTCAACAAATTATCGATCGCTATAGTCCCTTTACGCCTTCTAAAGGAACTAATAACTATTATACATTAATATTAACATAGATTATATTATATTATTATTATTAAAATATATATTAATTAAAATATAATGAAGTAATATTTAATAATATAAACTTAAGTTTTTTCATTACCTCTTATCTCTACTCTAAAGATGGTTGGAGCTCCCAAAAATATTGGGATGTTTCAAAACTTAATTTCATATCTACTTTTATAGGGCTCACATATTATTGATTGTACTTTTAAATCAATAAATGAAATTTAATGTTCATAACTTTGTCAAATGATTCCCAATCAGTTTAAGGGATTAGCTAATATTAATATGTATACAAAACTTTATTAACAAGTTTGGATGATTATGAGGCACCCCCAATATTATATTAATATGTATGCAAATATTTATTAACACATTTAGGTGATTATGAGGCACCCCATCATGCCTCATTGCCAAAGATCACATATTGGCGCAAGCTTTTCATGTTTTTAAATGATGTGAAGGGTGCCATGGCCGGGGGAGTAGAATACGAGCGAGCATGTCTAGGTGTTTGCTTCCGGCTCTAGTGGAGTTTCCACTCGCTAGCCTAAATAGATATGTGTGCTTCCTATGGCTAACTTTCGATGGTGTGCGCTACATTGGCATTTCCACTCCCTCGGATCGAGGTTTTACTTTAATTAATCATAACGGATTATTTCACTCAAGGGTTTCTAGATATTCATCTCTAAAATGTTGCATGTTTCAATGGCGATTTCTAGGTCTCTCGACTTGGACTCAGTTCCGGAATGTTCTGGCATATAAAAATCCCAACTCCAAGTACATGTATGTTCAAATAGTTTGTTTACATCAAGATAGTTCTAAAAGAAATGGAAAGCCCATAGGATGATAGGTGACTAAACTTTTAAAACATTTAGAGTTTATTAATTGAAGTGTAACATATAGATTAGATGATTTGAATACTGATCACATTTCTCAATGTATTTGCGATTATATATATATATATATATATATATATATATATATATATATATATATATATATGCCTAATACTTATTTATAATTCTGTATTATATTGAGGTTATTTCTTTTTTTTTTCGCAACACCTTATGTGTTTTTAGATTAGAATATTGGATTGAGTTATATTTCTTAAAATATACTGATGATGTTTTTTTTGTTTAAATATTACGTGTTATATGTGTTTTTGTTCATTTTTTTTTGTAAATACAAAAACATTCCATACACAACATAAAAAAAAATTGTAAATACAAAAGAATTTCATGCACAACATAAAATTATTGTGAAATTGCATTTAATATAACATCACCAAATTGTTTCACATGGAATACAACACCATTAAAAACATAAACAAAAAAAACATTAACAGAGTACATTGATATAGTAGGGTGCACACAATTTATAAGAGGTTCCAACTTCTCTATATGCCCTGCATAGATCCAATCACTATACAAAAACAATCTACCAAACACTAAGTAGTATGCATGTAATGATGCGAAAATAACTACAACATATGAAAAAAGAAAAAAAAATAGTAATGAATGGTTTTGTAAAAATAATAATAAAAGTTATGGATTGGAAAATTTGAAATAATTATCTTTATTAATATAATGAAATAATAAATATTATTCAATTATTTGGATTTGCTTTTTTAAATGACAATTATTAATATATTTTAAAATAAAATAAAATAGAGCTTATGAGAGGAAGAAGTGAAAAAAATATTTAAATATAAATTCTCAAAAACCAAATATAATGAGAAAATAAGTATATTGTATATAACATTAAATATTAAATATATTTTTGTTTTTAATAAATTTATCTCGACTTATTAGTTTCAAGCCCTACTCCACACAAAGTCAATCCTTATATATGCTAATCTCCCAACAAACGTAGATCTCCAACTCAAAATCTCATAACTCACACCCTGCCATTAACAACCATCCACTCAAATCTTGAGGAGATATACCTCACTGCATAGATACCTTTAGTTCAGGGGCGACTAGGGTTCCTAGAGGACGAGGGACGAGGGTAGTAGAACGTGGGCATAAGGACAATAAGGCATGGTTTTGGTGCTGAAAATTAATGAGATATACCTGAGTACATTCACACCTTTAGTTCACGGGCGTACTAGGGTTCCTAGAGGACGAGGGTAGTAGCACGTGGACATAAGGACACTATGCCATGGTTTTGGTGCTGAAAATTGATGAGGATGTAATGCCCCATGTGCTTATTATGTATATGAATGTATATATTTGTTTATAAAGAGTGGTGAGAGGTTGTTTTTATCTTTGTTTATATAGATTGGTGAGTCAAGTTATTTATATTTATATGTGCATAAATGTATATGTATTTTTATAAGTTTATTAACAAATTATTTTTTAATTATATAAAAATTAATGATATTAATTATAGGTTTTTTAGATTATTTTTTAATAATATAAAAATTAATCATATAATTTATAGGTGTTTTAGATTTTATACTTTTACATTATTATAATTTTCATATATTTTTTTTTAAATTATTTATGTTCATTTGGTTTAAGAAAGTACAATTGAGATGAATTAAAAAATAAAGTCACAACATTTACATTTTTCAAACTTTTATGTTTATCTTTTCATATTAAATTTTATTAAATTTTATTAGAGAATATAATAATTTTAAAACGCCCTCTCACTTTACTTCTAACATTGATTTAAGTCTATACAATCCTCAACCATCAATTTATTAAATATTTTTGGATATTTTTTTTAATGTTTATATAGAGAATTCATTAATTAGATTTTACTTTTTGGATTATGTTGTATTATATTTAGATTAATACTTTAAATTATATATTACATTTATATAATAATTTTTATTAATGTATTAATACCATAATAATGTATTACTATTTTTATTATTGTATTAGTATATTAATATATTATTTTAGTTATCTAATTTTTAACTAAAAGTGAAAACTTGTGAATCTATTTAATGTTAACAATTTCTTTTATATTTTTATTTTTAAAAATATATATTAATGAAATAATAAAAATAAATTATATTTTTAGTTTTTTAGATTCTATAAGTATTTGTTAATGAAATGATAGTAATAAACTATATTTTAAGTTTTTTTTTAATATGTAATTGAACATATTCAAACAACAATAATAATAATAACAACAACATGAGATAAATAAAATATTAAATTCAAAAATTAACAATATGAAATAATTATATTATTTATTTTTTTAAAAGAGAAAGTGTTCAGTAAAAATTAAATGTCAATAACAATATATTATCTCAAGAAAAATACAATATTTTGTATTTTAAACCAAATGTCTTGTGAAAATTTTATTCCATTATAAAATATTATATATATAAAGAAATAAAACACCATGGTATGAAAGAATCTGTCAAATTTGTGACACTCAAAATGTTGAAGATGAAAAACACTTTCTCTTAGAATGTCCTTGTATGAACACGTTAGTTGTCTCAATCTCTCCACAAAAAAAATGCCACGAAATCGAACAAAGATACTCATAAATGGATTTTAGTTAAATATTTTACTACTATAAATCATAATTTATTTTAACCCTTTCCTTTGCATTTTCCTGAAAATCGCATTTTGCAACACCAAAAAGATAAATGCATAATCTAATTTTATATATTCTTATTTGGCAGGAAGAGATTTTAAAATTCAAGATCATATGTTATCCATGTCCTTAAAACAAGCACAATTCTAAGTTTCCTTCTATGTAAAATATTTCATCAGTTCAAAGTTCCTATCTTTTTCACAAAGGAAACAATGTTAGTTTTTTTTTTAATTTTTCCAAAACTTCCTTTTCATAATTGTTTTCAACAAAAACCAACATTTTCATGCAATGAACATGCCTCGACATTGCAATCTCGTGAACAAAACTAGACATTACAACGTGATGAACATAGCAATGTTGCAATGCGTGTTGCAATGTGTTGAATATAGTGACATTGCACAGTGACGAACGTAGTAATGTCGTAATATAACAAACATATTAATGTTGCAATCTATTGAACATAGTAATGTCACAATGTGACAAACATAAACTGACGTTACAACATGACAAACATAAACAAACATTGCATATCACCCTGTCATTGCAATGTGATGAACATTTCCCCGCGTTGCAATGTGACACATATATTCCGACGTTGCAATGTGAAAAGCATTTTCAAATGTCGCAATGTCTCAATCATAGTAATGTTGAAATCTACAAACTGTCGCAATGTGACAAACATATAAGAACATCACACCGTTAAAAACATATCCCTATTATCACAATATGACGAACATAAACAAACGTCTCAATGTGACGACATAGTCATGTCGTTGCAATGTGGTGAACATATCCTTGCATTGAAATGTGACACACATATCTTGACCTTCCATTGTAATAGACATTTCCAAACTTCACAATGGGATGAACACAACTCATTATCGCAATGTGATGTACACAACCCAATGACGCTATGTGACAAACATAGACCAACCTTTCAATGAGAAGAACAATTCTTGACGTCGCAATGTGATGAACATAACCCACTATTGTACTGTGACAAATATAATCCAATACTATAATGTGACAAACAAAAACCCTTAGTTGTAATTTTATGATCATGACCTTATGATGCCATGTGACAAAGAAAATTTGATGTCACAATGAGCATTGCAATGCAGTAGTCCCTTAGCAAACTATGGTTAAACATAATCAACGTTACCCACCATAATCAGATCCACATGGTCAATGAAGTTCAACCATGGGCATGGTCAACCATAATAAACCCCATTCAACCATAGTCAACCATGGTCATGGTCAAACATAATCAACCATGGTGACGGATAACCACAATCAACCATAGTCAACCTTTCCTTCCCAAAGTCAACCAAATTTAATCATAGTTATGGTCAATTATAAGAAACCATGGTCATGGTCAACCATAGTCGACCATGGTCATTATCAATTAATGTATTAATAGTTTAAAAATGTATTATTAATGTAAATGATTAGTTCTTTAATAATGTATTTATTAAGGTATCATTACTTTAATAATGTATTTATTAATGTATTATTACTTTAATAATGTGTTAATAATTTAATATATAATGTATTAATACTATGATTTTTACATTACCTTAATGTAATAATGTATTACTAATACTTTAATAATGTATTAATACTTTAGTAATGTATTACTACTTTATTAATGTATTATTGTATTTTAATACTATTATTGTATTAATACTTTAATCATGTATTATTGATTTATATATATTTTTGGTGTATTAACACTTTAGCCATGTATTAATTAATAATGTATTTAATGTACTAATTAATCAATACATTACATTATTAATGTAATAATACTTTAATGTGTTACATTATACATGAATGCATTAATACTTTAATAATATTTTACTAAATACATTAAGATCAATGCATTACTACTTTATTAATGTATTACTTTATCTATGTATTAATACATGAAAGTGTTGGTTTAATACATTAATGTATTAGTTCATTAATACTTTAATAAATTAATACATTAATGTGCACTAATGCATTAATGTATTAGTTTATTAATAATTTAACAATGTATTAATTAATTAACACATTACATTATTAATGTATAAATCAATTAATACATTACATTATACACTAATCTAAATTAATACTTTAATTTATACATTACATTTATACATTATTATTTTATATTAAGGGTGAATGCAAGCTAATGATGGTCTCTCATGACGCGTTAGTGGAAATGCAAACCTGAAAAACAACAATGTGTTAACTTGGAGGGATTATTCAAGGTACTTTTACAATGAATTTGAATATGGTGTAAGAAGATGAAACATAGGAAATTGAAGTATCTTTTCGAATATGAAACTTTTATTCATAGACATTGTGAATAACTAGGTCAAATTTATTTATTTTCTAAGAGTGGTATCTTATTTTTCCAACAAAATATAAGAATATGTTTTTGTTCGTTCAAGTGTTGAGTATGTTAACGATGGAATTTCATTTCAAAAACTTGTATACTTGTAGAGAACCCATTTTTCTTGTGTCATTTATTTTTTGGAAATTTTTAATCTTTATTTTATATATTTTTTAAATTATCAAAGTCAACATATGTCTGAAATTACAATGTCTTTTGTTCATGCAGGCTAAGAGGGTATTAGCATGATCAAAACATATTTTTTTTCCAGATCATAGGTATAAATATCCTCTAGTGGTGCATATAAATCATTTGAGAAACGATTAAGTCGAGAAAAAGTTATAATAGAAATAAGAGAGGCATGTATTCTAGGATTTTGATATAGGTGAAGACAAAAATAGATTAAAAATAGTAAACAATATTTATTTAAAAAATAAATTATATATTTGAAATATGCATAGTCAACTCAATCTATGTATATAGTTTCGTCAACAAGTGAATTTATTATCCCATATAAAAATAATGTCAAAGAGGGGTATTCACAAAAAATGAGGTTTTTATCAATTTGCATACCGAACCACTAGGTTTGTCATCTCAAATCTAAATCTCAGCCAACAAAGTTAGCATACACCTTGTCAATCCAATCCAAAAAATTGAATTCAAAAGAGCGCACACATACCCTAAGAGTCTGCATGCCTTCTAGGAGCGTGCGCGTGCTCTAGGAATGTGTAGGCGCTCCTAGAAATCATT